>CATIWO010094408.1:0-11647 GCA_949673435.1 Macaranga tanarius | reverse complement strand
AGGAATCAGAGGGAAAAAAAGTCATGTGCATGGCTCGTGGGTTATCCCACACACTGTGACTATACAGCTCACTTTCACTTAACAGCTTCCAGCTTCCAGCTTCCAACTTCCCCTCATTATTCACCAACAAATTCCAGCCTTTCCTCTCCATCACCTCTCTATCCCTCTCTCTTCCTTCGCACTCTCCAAGGCACCACCACCACCTCCTCCACCACCACAAGATCCTCCACTCAATGTCATAGCAGCAGCAGCAGCTTCTTCAGGAACCAAAAAATAAATGGGGATTTGCACATCAAAGCCAACAAAACCCAACCCCTATGCCCCCAGAGACCAAAACCAGCAACCAAATGACCAACCAAACCAAACCCAGAAAACAAAATCACCGCTCACACCACTTCCCAACCTAAAGCAGTCACCTTTTTTTCCATTTTACACTCCAAGCCCTGCCTATCTTTTCAAGAAATCACCTTTATCTGAATCAACACCTGTTAATAATGCTTCCACTCCTACCCCTATGAGGATCTTTAAGAAACCATTCCCTCCCCCATCACCAGCCAAGCACATTAGAGCTGTTCTTCGTAGGAGAGAGCAGAGAAAAAAGAAGAAAAAAGCTTCAATTCCTGAAGAAGGTGAAGATGAAAATGAGAGTGAAGATGGTGTTGAGTTGGATAAAAGATTTGGGTTTTCTAAAGAGTTCACAAGTAGATTGGAGGTTGGAGATGAAGTGGGTAGAGGACATTTTGGGTATACTTGTTCTGCTAAGTTCAAGAAAGGTGATAAAAAAGGACAACAAGTTGCTGTTAAAGTCATACCAAAATCCAAGGTTCTTTCTTTTGCATGCTCTTCTATTTAATTTGCTTTCTTTGATTCAAGATTTAGTTTTGCAGCTGCTTCAGTATAGTACAAGCTTAACTTTTGTTTGAATGCTATTTCCTTTCTTTTTGCATTATCTTTCTTTGTCGAAGTCTGAGTCTGTGTATTTTCATTTTTGCAATCATTTATTTGAGAAGCAGCCATAGAACTTTTAATTTAAATGGATAGGAAGAAGCTATTTGGAATGGTGTAGGCAAGTTCACAGAAGTTGCTGCTTGGAGTCCTTCTAGATGTAGAAAATTGGGATTATTGATATCAATGGTGGTGCATATAAATTGAGTGATTATTGGTGCTTTGAGTGTGGTAGACACAAAGTGGTCATTTTGTTTATTTAATTAGTTCTTTTTTTGGGTCAAAAAATTAAGCTTTAGGCCCACCTCACTCTCCTTTGGATGGTATGATACTGTATTTTAGCGTAGCTTGTTTGGACATTTTCGGTTTAAACCACAATTTTGGGACATTATGCTGTAGTCTTCAATAAGCAATCTTTATGTTTGCCAGCTAATAAAAGTGTATAGTCTAAAAAGGAGTGGGAACTACTGTTAAATTTTTTTTCTAAAGACTTGTTTCTAATTACTATCTGTCGACACTTGAGATTTGACAGTTGCTGCTAAAGGATGAGGGAAGGAAATGGTTCAGTAGCTATGAGTGGACCTGATTGTTGAAAAGGATCAATCTTTTATATGGGGTATTTGCACTGGCCCGCAATAGACAATTCGGCATGATTGTTTATACAATCAACCAACTTATGCCCGCCACCAGGCTCAGTGTACATTCAAATTAGAGGCAAAAAAGATTGTGTTGGGTCATTAATCACTATCTGCATATAAAAAAGATTGAGATTATAATTTCTTATTAGGCAGCTGATCCATCAATAGCTGATTTCCGTGCAGGAAGAATGTTAATTGCTTCTTTACTTTAAGCTTGCAGCCTTTCTGACGAATATAATGCAAAGAAAACCTACTTCCATTGTAAAATTTGGCATTTGGAGCTGCTTGTTGGGTACTATGTTATTGCTAGCCTCATTATACACTTCCTTGGAAGCTGTGTTGGGCATCACAATTCTGTGACAGTTTATTTGGCATGTCTTGCTTTAAGATCATCCTTAAGGACATGTTTCAAGTATTAAGCCAATTTTTGTATGTCCAATAAGATGGATGTATGGTTGGTGTTCTAAGGTGGCATCTTAAAATCCACCAAGTGCCTTTTGGTTTTTGTACTTCTTTAGTGCATGGTAGAATATTGTGGATTTATGAGGCAAACTCACATTTCAAAGTAACCCACTTCTAGGCTCTTATCTTGTGGATGTTGCAACCTAAAACTGATAAGGAAGCAACAATGGAGAATTAAAGAGACATAAGAGAATTAGAAGAAGGAAGGTCTTATTAGAAGAAGGAAGGAGAAAAAGAAGAGAAAGAAGCTTGAAGAAGACGAGAATAAGAGAATCAAGAATTAGACAGAGAAGAGAAATAAGACATAATTGAGGACGAAACTGATTTGACACATTCATTCAATTACACTTGATTTGTTATGTCTTTGAATTTATATACTAAACTAATTAACCCTTATCTACTAAAGAATATAGTAATTACAATAGACTCAATTACACAAGACCTCATATCATTCACAATTTGCTGCCGCTGCAATCATTGGTGAATCAGTCCTAATGCTTGATCACTACAGTAGACAACTCTTTTTTTTATTGTCTTAGAAAGTATAAGAAGTACCATAAACATTGAATGATATCACTGTACACTAATAAGAGAGATTTCTAAATGAACTTGTTGTCCAGAAACATTAGATACTATGGTATGTTGATTTTCACATCCTGTTCTGTGGACATGTTGGAAAACAAATTGATGCTATGCATTGGAAGTTGAAATTGAATCAATCAAAAGGAATGTGCAAACAATATATATCTTATGTTGCAGCCTGTAGTGTTTCTTTGATTATTAGTTTGCAGTAAAATTCATTTTCTTTTGCCCCCTTAATTGATAATATGCAACTTATTATTATTATTATTTTTTTCTAATTGACCTGGTGGAAAAATTTTGACACTTATTTCTGTGCTAGCTCTTCTGATCATCTTAATTTCAAATTGTCTCATTTTGGATGTATCCTATGTTTCAGATGACAACAGCTATTGCAGTTGAGGATGTGAGAAGGGAGGTGAAAATATTAAGCGCCTTAGCAGGGCATGGCAATCTCATACAGTTCTATGATGCATTTGAAGACATTGATAATGTTTATGTAGTAATGGAGTAAGCTATGGATTGATTACTTGAATCATGCCATATTCTGCTGTACGCGTATTATTCATTAACAAGATCTATGATGTTATGGAAGTTAATCAGTTAAAATGGAATTTTCAGGCTATGTGAAGGAGGCGAGCTTCTAGATAGGATACTTTCAAGGTTATTCTTTTAGTAGATGTATTGAAAATTTTGTGCTGTACCTTTATGGCTCTTGACTGACTGTTTCACAACATTTTCAGGGGTGGGAAGTACTCCGAGGATGATGCAAAAGCTGTCCTGGTGCAAATTCTAAATGTTGTTGCTTTTTGTCATCTACAGGGTGTGGTGCATCGAGATCTTAAACCAGAGGTGAAACATGTTCCTATTATTTTTTTTTCTTTTATATCTTTTGAGAAAGAGAATTACATGCAAGCTAATATTAGATTTACCCCTAAAAAAAATGAAAGGAAAAGAGCTTGTATGGCATTCAGATGTGGGTATATTTAACTAGATGAGAGTTCTGTTAACTAGAAATTGATCTAATGAAGGGGCTGTCTGGAAAACCTGCAAGTAACCTAGGATGAACCTTATCTCTGTTTCTTCCTTAACAATGTGTCTGTTCAACATAAATTCAAACGAGTCGGCTGTTTTCATTTGGGTAGCTGTTAGGTTTCCTCCTTCCTATGTGCTCATTTAATTAGCGAAAATAAATCAGTAGTCAGTTCAGTGTTCGTGATTTCATTTGCTGGTGTCATCTTGGTTGAAATTAATGAGGCTAAACCCAGGATTTATTCTTGTGTGTCTATGTTAGGCTTCATCAAACCTTAGACCTTGGAATGTGTTGTAACTGTTATAAATGTGAATATAAAAAATTATCTAAGTTGTATTTTTAGGTGTTCCGATGCTTTCTTTTAATTGATTTGGTTCATATAAAATAATGTGCTGTTTATCAACTTTAGAACTTTTATCTTGGAACTTTTATAACGGGATAAGAAACTAACTGCGGTTACTTGATATTAGAAGCAGATTAATTCTTTTCGGGTCCATGTAAAATCTTAATTTTGGACAGAACTACATTAAGAAAAAACAGCAAGCGTGACATCTTAGTGTTAAATATTTTGTGTTGCTGTTTCATTTATAATTGTGTGTTATGATGGGCAGTGCTTATGTTTGGCTTGGATACTTTGTGCTGTTTTTGTATTTCTTCCTATGTGCTAATCCAAGCTATTTATTCGCTTGTTCAGAACTTTCTGTATACTTCCAAGGAAGAGAACTCTCAGTTGAAAGTCATAGACTTTGGCTTATCAGATTTTGTGAGGCCAGGTGTGTCCTTGTTGTAACATATATTTGAGTCATTACTTGCTCAGAATCCTGTCATACATAACTTGGTACCTCAACTGGGTGTCTGACGCCTATGGCGGTTTGCAGATGAAAGGCTTAATGACATTGTGGGAAGTGCATACTATGTGGCCCCAGAAGTCCTTCATAGATCTTATAGTACAGAAGCTGATGTGTGGAGTATAGGTGTTATAGCATATATTTTACTTTGTGGTAGTCGTCCGTTTTGGGCCAGGACTGAGTCCGGAATTTTCCGGGCTGTCTTGAAAGCTGATCCAAGTTTTGATGAAGCACCTTGGCCTTCTTTGTCTCCTGAAGCAAAAGACTTTGTCAAACGTCTATTAAACAAAGACCCCAGGAAGCGGATGACTGCTGCTCAGGCTTTAAGTAAGTGGTTCATTTTCTCATAATTTTAGGTGTACACTGTCATTGTGAATTACCATTATAACATTTTGTTTGCAGGCCATCCTTGGATACGGAATCATAATGATGTAAAAGTTCCTCTTGATATTTTAACTTTCAGACTCTTGAAGGCCTATATGCGCTCATCTTCTTTGCGTAAGGCTGCCTTAAGGGTGTGTATATACATTTGTGATGAAAATAACCAGAAAATTTTGAATTTTTTTGCATGTTGGAAGTGTATCATCTCATAATTTTTATTACTTTGATGTTGGAGATTTTATTTTCCCAGCTTATAAGCATTTAAAAATGAATTTTTTTCTCTTTTACATTCTCTCTCTGATGAAATTGGCAGTAAGGCTTCTGTTTTGAAACTAAGATTTAGTTCAGAAAACTAACTGGAAGTCCAGTTCCTAGATTTCTGTGAGCAATTAGATTTTTGTCTCTTTCCTTATAATCAACCAGCTTTGTTTCTTGTGTATCTTGCAGGCATTGTCTAAGACATTGACTGTGGACGAACTCTGCTAGCTGAAGGAGCAGTTTGCATTGTTAGAGCCGAACAAAAATGGCACTGTGACGTTGGAGAACTTCAGAATGGTTGGTTCCTGATGCCCCCTCCTCTCCTGTGCGTGTGACACACAGTGACACATGCATTTTTTGAGATATCATGACTGGATAATGGGGAGTTTTATGACATTCTTTTCTTGGGTACAGGCCTTGATGAAAAATGTGACGGAAGCAATGGACTCACGCATCTCTGATTTTCTTTCATCGGTATGGACAATGTTGCCTAACGTGCTTGTGGTAGTTCCACTTTTTATGTGCTTATGGGCATCTAGTTTATATCTGTACCAACCTCATTATTATTTCATGACAGCTAAATGCACTTCAGTTCAGAAGAATGGATTTTGAAGAATTTTGTGCAGCTGCATTGAGTGTCCATCAGCTGGAGGCACTTGATCGTTGGGAACAGTATGCCCGTTGTGCATATAACCTTTTTGAGAAGGAAACAGGGCTATTGTTATTGAGGAGCTTGCTTCAGTAAGTTGGAATTTTCTTACATGTTAATTTCCACTAATTTATGACGTTTTGATGTCCCAGTGCGTCCTCACTGAGTACCACTCAGTGACACAGAACAAAACCTCAACAAATATGATAGCCTGTAAGCTGGTGTATCAACAACTTAACCATCAGTCCATTAGAGATTTTTCAAAAAATGTGATTTTTAACTATACTTGGAAGTTGATCATTACTAAAACAATAGTAATAGGTTTTATAAAATCCTTTGTCAAAGGGTCTATGCATTTGATTATAGACAAGCAGATCTGCCATTAGTTCTTTTTTAGATGGTCAATTGATCATTTAATATTATTCCTGTTTGTATTAAAATCTTCAGTGTATAGATTTGTCCAGTTTCAACTTTCAAGTGTTCCTTGTAAATTTTTTTATGTCGGAATTGGCAACAGACAAGCAAAATATATCTATGGATAAAACTGCATTGATTTTGTGACAAATGCCGCCAATTTCTGCATTTATTTGGATAGACTTACTGAATATTTGAGATTTTTATGAATGTAATTTCAGGAACTTGGACTTGGCCCCTCTATCCCAGTTCATGCAGTTCTTAATGATTGGATAAGGCATACAGATGGGAAGCTTAGCTTCCATGGGTTTGTGAAATTGCTGCATGGTATATCCAGCCGAGCCATGGCAAAGGTACATTGAAGTTTGGATGTGTATTTTTGTTCTGTTGAAAGTGCCAAATTTCTTTGCTTGTCGGGCAAAACATCAAACAAAGACGCGTGAGATATATAATATTTTAGATTAGAGATGCGCAGCAGGTATTGATGAATTATTAAATATCTGGAGCCTTATGAGTTGTAGCTTCCACGCACCGGTTCGGCACAGATTATTGGTGTTCAAGCCTTCATGAGGAGCTAGAATTAACACTGATCTGCCATTTGCCATTGGTTCATTATATATATATATATTTAGAGAGAAAAAAATTTAATCGCTGGCATCAGGTTGTAAAAATTTTAGCATATAGTCTTGGCCTGAACTGGCGAGGCTATTTTCGGACTATTTACTAAAATATAGTCCAAATTTTCATAAATACCAAGTTTGTGGTTGTATAAAAAATTTTTTTAACTTTTATGGTTTTTTTTTTTTTAAAATTCCAATTTTGTGGTAGTTTTTAATGATGTGGCGTTGGGCCAGTCATTTCGCCAGCAGCATTGGCGAAATCTCAATTTCGCTAGTGCTACTGGGCATTTCGCCTCTCACACAGGCGAAATGCCTTGTGCATTTCACAAAAAAAAGTGAAATTTGGGACAGTAATTTTATGGTATTTCGGAAAAAAAAATGGTATTTTGGAAAAAAATACCATGAGGAAGAGAAAATTATGTGAAATTTTTTGACGCAAGCTGTGCTCGAAACGGATGTCGGAATAGTTATTTGATGAATAGTAAAATAATAACTTTTTGTAGAATTTTGCATGTTACAATTCACGAGTGCAAAAAAATTATGGTATTTCAAAAAAAAATTACCACAAGGAAGAAAAAATTATGTGAAATTTTTTGACGCAAGCTGTGTTTGAAATGGATGTCGGAATAGTAATTTGATGAATAGTAAAATAGTAACTTTTTTTTTATATAATTTTGCATGTTACTATTCACGTAGTGCAAAAAAATTATGGTATTTTGAAAAAAAATTACCACGAGAAAGAGAAAATTACATGGAATTTTTTGATGCAAGCTGTGTTTGAAACGGATGTCGGAATAGTAATTTCATGAATAGTAAAATATTAATTTTTTTGTAAAATTTTGCATGTTACTATTCACGTAGTGCAAAAAAAATTATGGTATTTCGAAAAAAAAATTCCATGAAGAAGAGAAAATTACGTGAAATTCTTTAACGCCAGCAGTGTTGGAAACGTATGTTGAAATAGTAATTTGATGAATAGTAAAATAGTAAATTTTTTTAAATGTTTTGCGAAATGAGCTTCAAATTTTTATTTATTTTTTTTTATACGTTTTGGCTCATTTCGCCAGTGTTACTGGAGAAATGAGCCTCAATTTTTTTTTTTTTTTCATTTCGCCAATTTGACTGGCGAAATTCTGTGGGGGACTTTTGTCATCTAGTGATTTCGCCAGTCACACTGGCGAAATCAACTTTTTTTTCAAAAAAACCATAAATTTAGAATTATTTTAAAAAGAACCACAAATTTGGTATTTAAAAACATTTGGACCGAAATAGACCGCTATTTTCTTTGTTCCCACTATTAATGCTTTCTATTGAATACATATTCCATTGCTTGCTTCTTCAGATTATTTATATGAAGGCGAATACAAAGCTTTCTTCATCCATCCTAAAACACAGAGCCTTTTGCTTTTCTTGATTCACTTAAATCCATTTTGATTTTGCTTTCCCAAATATTTATTTGCCAGCCATTCTTTTCTTCTGCCACAAGAAAAAGGAAATCACATGAGCAGAACAAAAATAAACAAGTATTTGGAAAAATTGTTTCAATTGAACTCACTGGTTATGGGGATTCTGGTAGCAAAGGCCAAACCATTCTCCGACGATAAGAAGAATAGAAACAAAAGCAAGTTGATAATGCAAAGTAAAAACAAGTTCCATTTCAGTTTCCTTTTTTTGATTTCTTTGTTACAATTTTTTCGATGAACAGAAACAGTGACTTTAATTCTGTTTGATCTCCTCTTGTTACATCTCTTTTTATATACACATCACAATTCACAAGCATTAGAGAGTCCCAGTTTGAAATTGATGAGAAGTCATCAGTGTGCTAGTTAGGTTAAAATCAGATTTTCCAGCAAACTTATTCTACGGCCGAGGAAGCAACGCATACATTATGGGCTATTGGGAGACTTATACTAGTCATGGTCAACCTTCTGATGGAGTAATTAAAACTGCAAACAAATTTGTTCAAAGCAGTATGGTCAATAAGCATTCACAGAAATACGTATTGATAACATAATTGAAATTAAGCATACAACTCGAGTGATTCCTTACAGATAAATAGAGATATAATTGCAAGGGTTAAAGTTAAAAAAGATAGTCTTTTGGAGCTAACAATGCCAAAAAAAAAAAAAAAGCCAACAAATATTAGTTTTATATTCAATGTGGTGCGAACAATTTATGCCTTTGTGGTTACACAAAGAAAGGAAAGATGTATGAAGTATAAGGATTAATTGAGGAGAGTTGGGTCAAGAAGAACATAGAATTTGTGCCTTTGTGGTTGCGCAGTTACAGTCCTTATAAGATCAATCACAGCTGTGCCAAAACAAGGATTAATACAAGTTGTAACAGTTATTTTACGTGTTGCCTTATTGTTTCCATGCATTCCGATTTTGTTCTCCCTCATATTTATTTGATGGCCATGCTTATCTTCTGCTACAAGAAGAAAAATTATACACTTGAGTAATAAAAAAGGAGTATTATTCCACTAAAATTCTTTTCACCTTTTTTCAGCATAAACACTCCCCCACACACCTGAAGATGGTGACACAAGACCTACTGATGTGTGTAGGTATAGATTAATGCATCGACCAACTTTTAAACCATAAAAAGATAAGAAGAGTTTTAGTAAAATCAAAATTAAAATTTTAAAAATTTTAAATGATAAATTGAATATTTTGATTAAACTATTAAGATAATGGTATATATATATATATATATATATATATATATATATATATAAGATGCGCAGATTATTGGTGTTCAAGCCTTTATAAAAAACAAGAATTAACAATGATTTGCCATTTGCCGTTGGTTCATTTTATTAGACAACAAAAAAAATAATCACTGGTATCATCTTGTAACATCTTGTAAAAGAATAATGATATATATATATTTCAAAAAAAAATATGAATAGTATTGTCTCTTATTAAATAAATAAAGATGAAATTTTATTTTTGAAAATTATTTATTTACCTCATCAACAAAGGACATTTGAATGAGTGAAGGACAATTTAAGATTTTTTAAGTCAAAAGACAACATTATTCATGTATCTCAGAGAGACAAATCATTATCCGTTGTAAAAATTAGCGTATAGTCTTGGTCTGAACTGGCAAAGCTTTTTTTTTTTTTTTTTTTTTTTTTGAAAAAGTAGGCAAAAAATCCTACTTTTATTTTAGAACTAGTCGTGAATCTGCGCGCGCAATACATGAACCATAAAATAAAATAATTAAATAAATAGATTTAATAGAATAACAACTAAATAAACTAAAAATAAACTATATCACAATTTTTTTTAACTTTTTTATTTATAATAAGATTTAGTTTTGATAATTATTAGGTAAATATTTGATTATATATTTTTAAAAAAATTAAATTTTTTAATAATTAAAAAAAATTCTTAAGTGATTTGAGGTAGAAAAATATGTACTATATAAATACAATTATAATTTGAGCATTATAAAACTAGTATTGGGATATGTATAATAGTGCTTTAATTAAAAAAGAATACTAAATAACTATTGTAAATTTTTTATTTTTTATTTTTTTAAAAAAATTAGAATTTTTAATAATTCAACACGTAAGCTTTAAAGAGAGAATGTTAAATTATAGAGAGACACTTGTCAAATTTTTGGCTTAATAATTTTAAGGCTCAATATGTAATATATATATATACATGTACAAATAAAGCTAAACACCATTAAATTAACTTACAAATATTTAACTTGAATTTATTCCATGGTTGAGCAACGAACCACCCTCAAAAACTCCTTTTTAACAAATCAACTATAATTTCCAGAACAATCCGCACTGACATTGCTAATGCAATCGCTCCTCGCCAAAAATGACACCTGAATCATCACAATAATAACTATCGGACGACAAGGCCTCCTTTGTTACCGTCAGACCCTGACAATGCTAATGCAATCACTCCTCACCATCCTAAATCATGAAAAGTCTCGTTACATGTCCTCTTTTTCCACACTGAAATGGTCTCCTTCACCATTGATTTTGTGACCAACGGCTATGGCGATGCCGATTCCATCTGCTCCTTCCACAATCAAACTATCCTTATCAATTGAGCGTGAATGGCCTAACAAGTCGTGTCTTAGATCTAAAGATTTGAGGATTGGTAACGTCAATAGCACAAAGGTGTCTAATGTGCAGAAAATGTTGATTACACTGACGAGAAGCTTATAGGTGTCTTTTCAAGGGGAGTCGTTTTTGCTCAAGTGAATTTAGTAAAACTGGTGGCTCCGTCTTCGATCAGAAAAGGTACGTCGGAAAGGAGAAGAGCGACACCAACACCTAGAAGAGGAGTGGATCAAGTGGAGAGCAATACTTGGAGGCCGTGGCCAGGTAGATTGCCTGAACCAAATTCTTTAACTAGGAGTGTGGATTGCACTGGAAAAGCTCTTGCATTGTAATGTAAGTTTATTATCTGATGTCAGTCAGAGAGAATGAATGCTTATCTATTTTTGTTAGAAGTGATAGTTCATAATGTAGAGCTAGTTCTTTTTATTATTTGTTTTCTCACATATGTTATGTGTTGATTGTTGATTATAATGAGATGGAATTTTGGGAAAAGTGTAGATTAAGTTGTCTTCGTGAAATTAGATTTTGTGTGTTGGGGGAAGAGGGGAGGTTGAGTGTTTTTGGTGTTTTAGCCTGTTGCAGAATGAGAAGTTTATGATTATTGTTTTAGTAAACATGGCGAGTTTTTATTATCCTTAGAAGAATTCTAATGGTTGATATAAATTGGAATATGAGCTCTTTCTCCATAGAATAGAAGTCTAAATTTGGGACTTAGACTTTTTGAGTTTTA
>CATIWO010094406.1:0-10523 GCA_949673435.1 Macaranga tanarius | reverse complement strand
AACCCTAGTTTTTAAAATTTGAATTAAATTTGTGTTTTTCTTAATTTAGTTTCTTTGAAATTCCAAACTCTATTTCGTTGTCTAAACAATCAAACATTTTGAGTACTACAGTATTCACCTTCAAATCTCTGAGGGACAATATCTTTATTTACTACTTGATACGATTCTGTATGCTTGCGGATTAGTACACATCAATGCTCACCAAACAACTCTTGTAGGTGTAGTAGGATTTTGTATGCACTTATGTACTTCTCATGTTGCCCATGTAACTCGGTGGTCATGGAAGCCCATATTATGAAACGTGCTTACATATCATTATCCTTCCATTTAGCAAGAGTTTTGTGCTCCTTTTGTGAAGCATTTTCAAGAAGGGATCGGGGTAGGTTTTATACTATCACATAGAGTATTTTTTTGGAAGCTAAAATAACTTTTAGGTTCCTTAGCCAGTCAATGAAGTTAGGGCCCGTGAGCCTATTATTGTCGAGTATGATTGATAGTGGGTTTGAAGGTCTCATGTTATCAATTTCTGTAAAAGGTAACAAGATTGATTAGTTATAGTCATTGTTATCACCATTAGATTTGATCTTTAATCATAATGGGCTCCCATTAACTTGGCAAATCCTACACTCCCAAGTAGAAAACGAAAACCCCTTATTGGATGGATTTCTAGTGGGTAATGGAGTTTTTAATGGGCCACTAATATCCCTCAGGTACACATTGCCATTCTTGGAATATTAGTTCTCATTAAGTGGATAACTCTTGTCCATCACATCTCATGTGAGGTTCCATTAATCCGGCTCCTAATGTTACGGGCCTCAGGTACGTATTGTCATTCTTAGTCTTTAGCATTAGTTAGGTCCATACCATTGGATCAGTGAAGTGTATGGATTTGAACACTACAAACCTCAGGTACACCTTTTTGCCATTCTTGGCCCATATTATATCCATACTCCCACAACATCTCATGCTTCACAATAACACTACATGAATCTCCTGGGCCTTATGTACACTCCTATATATCCATAGCCAATGTACATAAGGCCAAAGCCATGCAAGTTATTGCTCCAATAGAGAGCCTAGACTTAAATTTAATTGGAAGATTTTTGGGTCAATTTAAATTAAGGTCTCACTTTGCACATTAGCCATTTTACAACATGCATATCTCATACATACATTGCATTCCAACATACATTCAACTATATACATATCACATACATACATAGCATGCTTCAATCATACATATCATATATATACATTGAACATGCAAGATGAATGCATAAATAAGGAGTGATCATAGGCCTTTTCTATTCTTATTGTAACACTTAGAATATTTACAAGTGGGCCTAGCCCAAGAAAAGCCTTCATTTCATAAGCCTCCTTAGTCACCATCATCATGGGCCTTGCCTCCAAGCCTCCAAGGTTGAATGGGCCTTCAATTGAACTCTTCAATCTTACATTCAATACTTGGCATACCAAGGAAAATAATTTACATCCTAAATCTATGCAATTCACACTTAATTACATAACAAAAATAATAAAATTAATTATTATTACAAACCAAAGGATGTAAACTAAGTTCATAATCAATCCTTACACGAATGACAAGTAAATATTTAATAAAATACAACTCTTTAATATAATCATGTATTTGCTAAGTTAAATAAACAAGAAGAAAAAAAAGAATAATAATAATTAAAAAATATTTTTTGTGAACAGTACTACTGCTACAGTACCGAATGAATAGTAACTATGAATAGTATTTCTACAGTATCGTGAACAGTGTTGTTGCCTCTTTTTTTTAATTATCTTTAGTCACAACTCTTGTAACTCATAACATGTTTACTCACAACACTTGTAATTAAACATAATCCATATTTACAACACTTGCAAATATCAATATATATAATCACAACACTTGCAATTATCAATGTTGTTAGCATGTAAATCATGTGATAGATGACTCTAATACCACTTGAAGGAAAAGTATGATAGTGTAACAATTAAAAATGCGGAATTTAAAAATTTTATTGCATTTAACATTTTCATCAAACACAAAACACTTCCATGCCCATAGATCATATCACATGCATTTTTACATAGCTAATCATGCATTAAGGATAACATTTAATCAACAATCAACCAAGTTATGTATTCACAATACAAGACCAAGCAACTAAGGGTCCTAGCTAGTAGCATGCTTGACAAGCTTTGGTTGAGGTTGATCTATAAGCTCCAAGCTCCCTAAATGTGAAGCCTCTAGCTTGATACACACAGATTGCACAATGAAGACCTCCAAAGGATGGTGAAGCTCTATGGACAAGTCTCTCCTCTTTGACCCAAGGTGCTTGCAAGAACCCCTCCAATATTTGGATGTATGGAACTAGGAAGCAACCTCCAGTGGATGATGGACTAGAAGTAGTACAACTCTTGTATACCAATGGCTCTTAGTAGAAAGTACACAACACTTGTGTATATTTGAATTCTCTACACTTGAAGAAGAAGACGGAAGAAGACTCTCTCAATCCTTTTCTCTCTTTTGTTAGAATATCAAAATGCTCTCTAATGTGCAAAATGGAGTTGTGTGTTGATTGTCTCTATAAACTCCACTAGCTATCAATATAAAAATAATATGATAATAGTTATGACTTGAGTGTCTCACACTCAAGCCATATGCATTAGGAGTTAGAGTATTGTCTCTACACTCTCCACTAACTTAAAAAAAACCAATATTATAATAACAATAATAACTTGAGTGTCTCACACTTAAGTCATATGCAATGCTATAGTTTGAGTGTCTCACACTCAAGCTACATGCATTTGATAGATTGAGCATCTCATACTCTATCTATATGCATGGCTTGGCTTTACAAGTGAGTGGGTGGTGTTTGGTTACATGAATAACCTTAGCCTTGATATTCATTAACACTTAATTGATGTGGGCTAAGGTTATGGGCACATGGGCTTCTCTACACTTAGAGAAGGCTCACTCCATACCATAAGATAACTTGTGGGCTAATTCAAACTCTTTAAATAAAGCCCATGCATGAGTTCATCTTAAGTCCATCATAATTAATTTACTAGGTCCATCTCACGGCCCATATAGAAATCCATTAAGAGGTAAATATTAATCTAGTCCTTAAACTTAATATCACATATTAAATCAAGTCCAAATTAATATTTATTTAATTACTATTAAGTCCCAATCTTTGAATTTAGATTTCGGGATATGCTAAATCTCCATATACGTGCAAATCCAATTTAATTAATTTAATTAATTAATTAAACTTTTTAATCAATAATTAAATTAATATTGATCTTTACAAGTGCAACCTTTATGTGTGTGACTTACTAGGTTCAAGTCTAAATAGCAATGGGAAATAATATTAACACTTAATATCATTGAAACACCTTTCCATACTAAATGTGAAAATCTCAATTAATCATATTTAGTTCCCATAAGTCGTGAGTGACCCCTAACATATATGTCACGACTACCTAAATAGAAATGAATGCTTTTTGTAGATCCACAAGAACCACAGAATATAATTACCGTGCACTAAAATGTCCCTTCATTATAAGATCCCAATATTGACTAGAGTCACAGATTAGTCAAACTCTAATTGCCTTAATCATATGATCTCATCTTAAGTTCAATTCTTAATAAAACACGACTACTACTAGAAACTCTTTTCTAGCACCGAAACTCTTTTTGGATAAGTCGAGCTTGACCTGGCCAGATACTTATTCATCAAGAATAACTTAGATAGCATAGGATCTTATCCCGGTTCACTCCAGGTAATGAATTCCATCTTAGCTTATCACTCATCCCTACACATAACCAACTAGATCCACCACACGCCATATACCCGCACATGGCTAGCACAGGTATATAACCGGTAATAAACTCTAACTAACCATATGTGGATGACCGTGTCACCTCAGGTTGAAGGACTATATATACTATTATGTCCAAGATTGTGATTGTTGACTTATGTGAATATCCATGCAATCACAAATCTTATGTCACAGTTTAATCCACTCATCACATGAGTATCCACATGTCTATTCTGATATCTCATATCAAGTAGTGCGAGACTCACTACCTCCCACTATCGATATCACATACCGATCAATGAAATTAGATAGAGGTGATAGTCTAGGAATTAATACTACCCATATATTAATCTAACAACTATGAATATTTAATAGTATATGTACTAAATAAGTTTGTCACTCATATTATCAACTCTTGATAATAAACTTATTTAACATTATACTAGTGGTAAACATTCAAATAAACAAACACTTTAATTTAAATGAATATTTTATTGCCATAGGGATAAATATACAATGTCTGTATATAATAATGGTCATGGGGCACATATACACTAACAGTTAATTGGTCACATTTAATTCTAGATACAGTAAAATAATTCTATTAGATCTAATGTACTTTTTTATCTAATAAGTACCTCGTATTAGAATTGAGAAATTATATGGCTCGGACCTTTAATATTCTCTTATTTATTACTTGTGTCTACTCTTTAGGCAAAATACTATTACCCATTTTTACAAAAAAACTAAAATAAACCTCAAAAATGGAAGAAATCAAGGAAGAACAGATGTAGAATTAGAAAAAACTTCCGAAACAAAGGGGACTAAACAGGGATCCACCGAAGAAGATCCTTCTTCTTCCCTTTTTACGGAAGAAAAGAAGGATTCGGACAAAATCGACGAAACGGAAGAGATCAAAGTGAATGAAAATGAAAAACAAAGGATGAATTCCATTTTCACTTTAAAGAGACATGCTATAAAAATAGACCACTTTATGAAAATTTTTATTTAGATAGAAATCAACAAAATTCGAAGTTAGAAATATTGATAGAAAAAAATGAAAAATGTTTTCTAGTTTGAAAAACCTCTTGTAACTATTCTTTTTTACTTTAAACGTTGAAATCGTCCATTTTGATATATAAAAATGGTCAGTTTGAGAATGTTATAAGAAATGAAATGTCACAATATTTTTCTTACATGTCAAAGTGTTGGAAAAGAAAGAATATCTTTTACGTATCCACCCAGCTTTCATGTAGAATCTTTTATTTCTGGCGTAACAGCGGTGGAACATAACAAAATATTACGGTCGCATAATAAAAGGCTGAAAGTATGGTAAACTCGACTAAAATAGGACACCCGAAGGGCCCACCCTTTCTTCTTCAGTAAAGCCATTAGTAGAAGCTTTGAGAAGTAAATTTCAGAGTTCTTATAAAACAGAAGACAGATTCATGATCTTTTAGATCTTCATTGCAATTTTTTTTTCTAAATAAAGATTAAAATCCAATAAATGAAACACATAGCTCAACTTAACAAGAACAAAAAGTGATAGCATAACAACATGAAAATTTACAAGACTTCTACAACAGTTTGGATTAGCATCACCAAAAAAAAAGAAAGTAGAAAGAAACCCAAGGAGAGAAGAATGGAGGGATCACTCACCCAAAGTTTTGCTAACAACTAACTCTTGTTCACCTTCAAACTTGATTTCCTACCGAAAATCAAACCTAAATCTCTTAAATATTCATCACCAAAAGCTGATATCAATGAGTGAAATCTACATGCTATGAAAATGAAAATCAATTAAACTCTATATGCATATAGAACTTACTCTAATATCTCACCTAAGGACAATAACTATTCCTATCTCCTCTACTTCTTGCTGTTATAAAAATAATGCCAAAACTTCTTCTATGTGTTTTTTCTTAAAGGAAGTCTTCTGCTTCTCTTTTACGATGAGTTCCTTTTTAACGCAGAAAGTCCCTTTTTTTAAAACTAACTACCAAAAATTGTCTTATATTATCTTAACATAATGACACCCCATTATCTTAATTAATAAATTACAACTTTAATCCCTTGTTATATTATTTACTCACTTCGTCACCCTTTTATTTTAGCCAACCTCCAATCCAATCCTCTAGAAATCTTTCTTTTATCACCATATTAAATATTTCTTTTAATTTATGCTCAATTGAATTCCTATTTGCTTAAATTTATATCAATTTGGGATGCGAATGTTACATAAAAGTTAGAAGGCAAGGGAAAACTAAAGGGTTATTTGCCTTTATATGTAAAACAATTATGCTATACTACTAGGGCATGATTGGATCCCCTCTAATGCTTGCATTCCCTCAACACTACATCAGATGTTATATATATAGGGAGATGAGGGTGATATGAAGATAATGAAAACTGATTCTAACCCATTTGGCTTTAAAGCATATCATGTTGAAGCACTAATGTATACTTCGGCCTTCTCAACTTTAAGATGGCATGTAATTCAAGACCCAAATTGGCCATTGCTCAATTTCACTCCTAAAGGCCAATCACTTATCATAAAAAAATTCAATGATGATGAACTAAGTACCTTTGAATAATTGTTTAAAGATCACTGAACAACCACAACAAGTCAAATTAACCGAATTTATATTTATAGGTGAAGGGAAAGATCCTATAAGCCGATTGAAAATTATAGATGTAGTAATATCGGCCAAAAAGCTTAGCAATGATCTTATTAAAACTCAAGATCCCTTAAAGTAAGTTAATTTAGAATCTAATACTGACCATCAGTTAATTTTTATTAGTGCACAATTACAGCCTAAGTATGAAGCAAAACTCATTGCCTTTTTAAATGAGTATAGGGATTATTTTACGTGAAACTATAAGGAAATGCCTTGGACTAGACCAAAGTATTAAACATGAACTACCAACAAAACTAGGATTTTGGCCTTATATTTAATCACTAAGGAGAATGTCCAAAGACGCTGAAAAGTTTGTTCAAGATAAAATTGAATGTTTGACCGATGCCAGATTTATTAAAAAAGCATAATATACTGACTTTCAAATACTGTGCCAATGGTAAAGAAGAACAACAAGATCAGAGTCTGCATAGATTTTCAAAATCTAAATCTTGTAACTCCTAAGGATAAGTACTCTGTGCCGATGGTAAATATGCTCATTAACGCTGTAGTAAGACATTAAATTCTAAGCCTTATAGATGGACATTTGAGCTAAAACCAAACATTCATAAGGGAAGAGGATGTAAGTAAGACAACATTTAGATGTCTTGGAGCATTAGGAAGTTATGAGAGGGTAGTAATACCATTGGTCTCAAGAACACTGGAGCTACATATCAGAGGGCGATGCATAAGATTTTTGATGGTCTAATAGGAACATCAATAGAGGTATATATTGATAATGTAATAGTGAAGTCTCAAGCTGAACTTGATCTCCTATAACATCTTCAAGTGCCTTTGACTGAATGTGCTTTAATCAGCTTAAAATGAATCCTTTAAACTGTGCCTTTAGTATTTTTATAGCCAACGTTTTGGAATTCTTAGTGCACCAATGGGGGTGGAAGTAGATACTAATAAGGCCAAAGCAATAATTTAAGTTGCACTTCTAAAGTCCAAAAAGGAACTTCAGAGGCTCATTGGTCAAATTAACTACCTTCGAAGGTTTTTGGTCGCCCCTACTGAAACTTTAAGAGCAAGTGGAATTTATCTTAACCAAAGAATATTAATATGCTTTCTATCAAATTAAAGCCTATTTAACATATTCTCCAGTTCTAATAACTCCAAGATTGAATTTACTCATGTACATTTTGGCCTCTAAAATATCAATTAGGAGCATACTTGCTCAAGAGTAGGAAGGGTTTGAAAGAGCAATGTATTATCTCAGTTGAGCACTTTCAGATACAGACACTAGATACACACTAATTGAGAAGCTCTATTTATGGTTGTACTTTTTATCGCACCCACTCCCTACTATAAGGATCAGTGTAATAATAGACTATTACTCTGCTTTAAAGCCGAAAGATTCATAATATAAAACAAATAGATATCATTACAATATACTGTAATATAAGATAAAATATACGGTATCCATTAAACAACTATACATAAGCCTTTAAGGCTTCTCTAAGCAAAAATTTATTCCTAATAGTAAAAGGTGTTGGCTCAACCTCTACTAGCGCAGACAACGAAGGCACACGAAAGCACGCTATAAAAGGATCTACGGAACCACCAAAAAGGAATTTAAAATGGTTTAAATGGGTGGGTGAGTACAACTACTCAGTGAGAGGATATAAGTATAACTACAGAAAGCATTAATATATTATCATATAATATGATTCAGAAATTCAAATTTATTCAAATAAAGTTCCATCCATAAAATGGAAAATAGCTTGAGTATTAAAATAAACACTTCTACTCCAGCATTCTTTGTTATAAATACAAAATATCCATATACTTTCCTCAGAATCCTTTAACACGGCTTGAAATAAATCAAGAAAATCATAGACAAAATCATCAAAGATCAATATACATATATATATACATATATAGTATGATGAGGAATTTGCACTTTGGGTAGCCAGGTGAGACATTCAGCTCCCAGAGTTACGAGGGATTTATAGGATACCACTTGAGTGTACATTGGCATATATATATATATATATATATATATATATATATATATATATATATATATATATATATATATATATAAATAGGCATAATACATACACAGCCCCCTAAATTTACCAACTTTTTTCACTTTGACACCTTAACTTATGCTTTTGCCATTTCAACACTTGAACTTACCTAAAATGTAATTTTTAAACCACTATCATCACATTAGCGAATCAATATATAACATGTACATGTGTTTAATTGACCAAAATCTGTAAGTAGAGGTGTAAAACTGACAAAAAGTGACAAGTACGGGGGGTGGTAGATGTATTATATCATTACTAGAAAATATATAATAGTAAATAATGTATAAGGAATTCATCAAACATCGATCATTTGTATAACATAAGTATATATACATATCTGAAATTCAAAACCAGTGATATACTAATATTCACTCACCTGATAAGATGACTGACAATTCTAGTTGGAAGGGGTTGTGTTGCTCTATGGCTAGGATTGAGGTTCCTCCTAATATCCATAAGTAAAATCATAAGAACACTAGCTTATAACCTCAATTCTACTCAATTTAATTGATCTATAGCTAAATGATATGACATAGGACTTGAAAAATGGTCTGAAACAGCTCCGGTTAGGGTTTCGGGGCTCAAAAGAGCCACTGAGGCACCTCCCCAGTGCATTGAGGTGCCTCCTCAGTACTGAGGCACCTCCTTAGTGCACTAAGGCACCACCTTAGTGCACTGAGGTGCCTCCTCAACACTGAGGCACCTCCTCAGTGCTGAGGCTCCACCTCAGCAGTACTGAGGTGCCACCTTAGTAGTCCAGAACGTGAAAAATCACTATATTTCGAACAAAAATGCTCAAATTCAACCTAATTCAATCCCAAACACTATTCAAAATATCATAAGGGGTCTGTTTTAGCATAAATATGCTTAAAACTCAAAAATTCAATCAAAATAGCAAATTTTATTCAAATTTAAAAACTTGAAACAAATTAACTTTACTTACCAAAAACTCTTGTATATATCCTTGAATTAGCGAAAAGAAACTTTAAAATTACTATTTGATTATTGAAGAAAGAATTAGAGGAAAAGAAAGGAAAAGAAATGATAAAGAAAAATGAAGAAAGAAAAGCACAGTAAAAAAGAAGAAACTAACAAAAAAAGGAAGAAGAAGGTACGCTTTTTTTTTTTAACAAATAACCATTTTAATCCCCCTAATTTCCCAAATAACCAAAAAGGCTCTTAAACTTATTTATAATCCTATTACTTAATATAATTAAATTTGGACCTAGGTTAGGATGTCACACTTTTCATATTGTAAACTTAGATACTACATGTTACCATTGGTCATTATAGTAGTGAGATAGACCGATGTAATTAAGTACATGCTCACCAGACAATTCTTTAGGAATAAGTTGGGAAAATGGACTTTGGCATTGTCTGAGTTCACCTTGTAGTATAGCCCTTAAAAGGTGGTTAAAGGCCAACTGTTTACTGACTTCTTGGCCAATCATCCTTCCATACCAATAGAAGATCTTGATTTGTGTGAACTAAAAACTTGGAGGATTTGGTTTGATGGGTCTAGTTTAGTATCGGGCTCGGGTACAAGTAGTCTTATTTTTTTGTCACCCTATAGGATTAAAACGAGACTTTCTTTTATGCTTGACTTCGTATCAGGCTCGGGTGTAAGTAGGTCTTATTTTTTTTGTCACCCAATTGGATTAAAATGAGACTTTCTTTTATGGTTAACTTTAATTGTACTAATAATCAGGCTGAATATGAGGCACTACTAATTGCCCTTAAAATCTTAGCGGAATTGAATGTACAATACATTCACTTATTTGGTGATTCATTGATTGCTTGTTAAACAAATTTCTAGGGATTATAAGTGCAAATCTGAAAGGAAACAAGCTATGCAACACACTAAAGCGGAAGGATGTGCCAAAAAGGGTGAAATTTAAAAATTTCACTTGCATAGTTCTTCATCAAATGAAGAATTCCAATCCCCAAGATCCAATTTGCAATTAACATATAGCTA
>CATIWO010094400.1:0-12288 GCA_949673435.1 Macaranga tanarius | reverse complement strand
CAAGCCAAGACGTAACACTAAAAGGGTTCAATATTCCAGCAGGAACTCAAGTGATCATCAATGCATTTGCAATAGGAAGAGACGATGCAACATGGGATCAAGCTGAAAAGTTTATGCCAGAGAGGTTCTTGAATAGTTCAGTTGATTTCAGAGGGCATGACTTTGCATTGATACCATTTGGATCAGGCAGGAGGATTTGTCCAGGCATCCAATTTGCGATGAGCACAGTTGAGCTTGCATTAGCAAATATATTACACAAGTTTGATTGGACATTGCATGGAGTAGATGAAGGAGCTGGAGGGGATTTAGATACTGTTCCTGAATGCACTGGTCTCACCGTTCGCAGAAAATTTCCTCTTTTCGCTGTTGCAACTCCATACTCTTGCTGATGTAAGTGTTACTAATGTCCGCTTGTTATTTTACTTTAACTTACGTAATTTGTTTACAATAATTCAGTTTCAAGCTTTTATAATAGTCCCTAGTGTGATTATGTTAAGCAAGAAATGGACAATAAGATAACAGTAATGACTATATCATTTACTTTTTAAGAATTTCCATTTTTTTTTTTTTTTAAGATTGTGTTGATGATATTTTTTTAGCAGTGTTGGTTGTTAGTACCTCATGAGGCACTGTATAAGTGGGTCTTATCCAGCCCCTTACCATACTAATTTAAGAAAATTTTGGTTGAGATAGTGGTGAAAAACCTGGTAGCTAGGGGTGGCCTAGGGCCGGTTTCGGCCCGGAACCGAACTAGAACAGGACCGGTTAAACCTGTAATCGGACTGAACCGGCCCTGAATCGAGGGAGGGACCGGTTCAGGGCCGGTTCCACTAATTTGGAATCGTAAACCGGCGGTTCCGGTTCGGAACTGGCTGGTTCAGATTCTGAACCGGTCGGTTCTGGTTTAGTTTATGAAAAAAATTTATGTCAAAAATTCAAAAAATACAAGTCACAACTTCTTATAAAATTCTACATAATTTTCTCTTACTCGTGGTATATTTTATTTTCTAAAATACTACAACTTTTTTACAGTGCATAAAAACCGAACCAAAACCGTAAACCAAAATCGACCGATTTGAAGCCAGACCAAAACCGGAATTAGGCTAATTCTGATTTAATTTCACCTTAGGTTGAACCATAAACCGGCGGTTCAGAACCAAAACCACCCGGTTCATGAACCGTGGCCGCCCCTACTTGTAGCCAAGTAAAAGTAGCTACCAAGCAAATTTGGTCACCAAGTGCTACAAATAAGGCCATGCATACATTTTTTATATTTTGAAAATCATTTTTGTGAGCGACCATTAAAGTGGGATCTCACATGCGTAGTATGAGTGAGAAGAATTGAATCCAAAACCTCTCACTCCCAAAAGCAAAGGCTCTTACCACTTAAGCTAGGACTCAAGTGTTACAAGTATACCTACTACTACATAATTAACTAAACCAATTAAATAAACTAAATTATTTCAATTATGAAAGTTAAGTTTCTTATTTTCAGCACTCCTTAAATTTTAACCTGAAGCATCAGCTTTTCCATCTTTGAGCTTCATTCTTCCACATTTTTTTTTTCTTGGAGCAATTGCAGCTCTCTATGTATTTTTAATTAATATCTGCATTTTTTGAATTTTTTTATTAGTAACTCTTGCTAACTGAAAACTGTATCATTTGACATTTGCTATAAACTGATAAAAAGAAATAATTTGACTTGAGCATGTAAGCAACACACATAATTTCACCTTGACCTGTATATAATTAAATAAGTTAATCAGGACGGTAGGTTAGACTTGTCATATTTGCTAACATATACAAGTGTAAAAAACAACATATTTTAAGTGTTTTTCGAAGATTTTAACACTTTACATTAATAAATAAATGATAAAATATTTTTTTCATGTTCATAACCAAACTATATTAGTGTTAATATATTTACACTTACGAATGGTCTACAACAATCAATTGAGGCACATATAATAAGCGGTTGGCACCCGGTTTCCTTTAATTTCTTTTACAATTTTTTTATAACTACCTTTTAAAACCCAAGTTTAGAAAATAAAAATAATAATTTATCATATTTAAATCAAAGCAAGTAAAAATAAGTAAGAATATAAAAATAAAAAATAAAAATTTAGATTTTCAAAAATTAAAATTTCCACAGCAATGCCAACTATACATGATTTTTTAAAAATTAATTTGAATTTGTCATAGACAGTATTTGAAATATAATTGTTTTGTTATTTTTGCATGAAATATTTTTTTAAAAAAACCTACCTAGCACAAATTTGTCCAATAATAATGCTTTTCGATTTTATTTCCAACTTGGTCATGGATCTTTATGTAAATATCAATAAGAATCAAATGGGCGAAAATTTCTATATTCTATCTTTAAGAAGAATAAAAGCCTTGTATTCTAACATTCGTCTTTTTATATCAAACTTAGGATCCATATATAATATCATGTGCTCACCCTTTTTTTTTGGATTTTATTACAAACTTTTGTCATTGATCTTATATGAATATTGATAACAATCAATTGGGTAGAAATTGCTCTGCTAATTACCTTTGCATATGAAGAATTAAAGCCTTATTCTAACATTTGTCTTTTTATATAAAAATCAGATTCCAAATATAATATCATGGCCAGCTGATAGTAATTATGTCACCTTCCTTATCCATTTTTAATCTATATAAATTACCTGGATTTAAACATTGATATTTAGAATCCGTTGAATTTTAGCTAATTTAATTCGATTTTTTTAGTCTAAATCATTATCAGTATTTAGAACCTATTGAACTCTAATTAATTTATATGTAAAACCATAAGTGCGATTAAAATATTACTTTAATATTTTTCATATATAAAGACCAGTTTAAATAATTAAGAACAGTCCCTGTCAATTGATTCTAATAGTTATTAAATTCTCGTTTAGTTTTTAATAAGATAGATTATAAGGTTTATATGAGCTTTTATTTAATAATTTATTGACTGAGTTAACATGGCAATTAGCCTATAAATTAATTAACTTGAAATTTCATCTTGAGAAAAAAAGAAACATTAGTGATTAATGATTATTATAGTTTCAGCATTTCATCATTTGTCAGTTTCAGTTAAGATATATATGGATCAGAGGTTGAAAGAGGCTGCTCAAGCTGGAGACATCAGTGCCTTGTATGATGGAATCCAGGAGGATCCTGATCTTCTTGAAACCATAGATAATAAAGGTTTCGCTGATACTCCATTGCATACAGCCGCAGCTGCAGGTCATATTGAATTTGCAATGGAGATAATGAACATGAAGCCTTCGTTTGCCAGGAAGTTAAACGAAAATGGCCTTAGCCCTATGCACCTTGCTTTACAAAATAAACAAAGATTAATGGTGCTTTGGCTCATTGATGTTGACGCAGAGCTTGTACGCATCAAAGGGAGGGGAGGCATCACTCCTTTGCATTTGGCAGCTGAAGAGGGAGATTTATATATTTTGGAAGAATTTTATAAAGCTTGCCCTGAATCTATCAAGGATGTGACTAATCAGGGAGATACTGCGTTACACATTACATTAAAGAATGAGCAGATTGAAGCTTTTAGATTGTTGCATGGATGGCTTCAAAGGTTTGTCATTAAACATGCAATATTTTGGGAAAGAGAAATCTTGAACTGGAAGAATAAGGAAGGAAACACTCCATTACACATTGCAGCTTCAAGAAAACAAATTCAGGTGATGCATATTGTTTTAGTTTTGTCCGACCCTCTTGCCAAAAATTATAACATTTATTATTTGCTACAAATTTATTTCAATCTTTAAAATTTAGCCAAAATATTCTAATCTAACAATTAGTTGCAATTTTTTTTTGATGGAAAAGATTAAATCTTTCATTGAATGAAAATCAAAAGTACATCTTGATAAAGAAATAACATCAATAACATAACAATCAAGAAGTACAAGAACAAAATCTCACTCAAATCAAGAAATTTCTTGAAACTATTTCTCAATCGCATTGACAGAGCTCTTCTGATGTGCAACTCGGCGATCTGTACGCTCCACTCAATGGCTTTGATTAACCATAAATCGACCATTTGGTCTTTAGGTGAGTCCGATTGCATAAATACTAATAGAGAATTTATGATTGGGAGATAATAATAATCCATGAAGGATAAACAAACAAATCCCATAAAGGGTAATAGCTCCATATAGAAAGATTCAAAAAATTCCAACAAAAAAACAACAGATCAAAGATCTGAATTTTATTGAATGAAAAAAAAACAAAAGAAACTAAATAAAACTAATAAGAAGAAGGGACCATCGCCGATCTAAGAGATGATCGGCGGTGGCCAAGAAATTTTTTTTAATGAAAACCAGAGAAAAAGGGAGAGAAAAAAGGAAACGGCTAGGGTTTTTTTTATAATCATAATTAGTTGCAAATTTTAAAACAAACTATTTGGTCAAAATTAACACAAAAATGCACCTATGACAATTGGGGTGGCTGTTGTTTGCGATAACCATGTGGATACTTTTTATTATATTTTGGGCTATTTACCAAATTAAGGTTCAAAATTTGGTAAATTTCTTTTTTGTGGTTCATGTGGAAAAAAATTTTGAATTTGTGGTACTTTTTAATGATGTGGCTGGGTGTGGCGTTGACCGGTTCATTTCGCCAGTGTCACAGGCGAAATGAACTGGTACTGGCGAAATTTTTTTTTTTTTTCAGAGGGCCATTTCGCCAGTACCACAGGCGAAATGACCCAGGCCATTTCGCCAATACCGCAGGCGAAATGACCCAGGCCATTTCACCTGTGGTATTGGCGAAATGGCCCCCCTCTCTACCTTTTTTTTTTTTTTTGCACAAGACATTTCGGAAAAAAAATATATGGTATTTTGGAAAAAAAATACCATGAGGAAGAGAAAATTACGTGCAATTTTTTGACGCAAGCTGTGTTTGAAACGGATGTCGGAATAATAATTTGATGAATAGTAAAATAGTAACTTTTTATAGAATTTTGCATGCTACTATTCACGTAGTGCAAAAAAATTATAGTATTTCTAAAAAAAAAATATCACGAGGAAGAAAAAATTACGTGGAATTTTTTAACGCAAACTATGTTCGAAACGGATGTCGGAATAGTAATTTGATGAATAGTAAAATAGTAACTTTTTGTAGAATTTTGCATGCTACTATTCACGTAGTGCAAAAAAATTATAGTATTTCGAAAAAAACCACGAGGAAGAGAAAATTACGTGAAATATTTTGACGCAAGCTGTGTTCGAAATGGATGTCGAAATAGTAATTTGATGAATAGTAAAATAATAACTTTTTACTATTCATCAAAATACTGTTCCGACATCCGTTTGAAACACAGCTTGCGTCAAAAAATTCTACGTAATTTTCTCTTCCTCATGTTAATTTTTTTTTTCGAAATACCATAATTTTTTGCACTACGTGAATAGTAACATGCAAAATTCTAAAAAAGTTACTATTTTACTATTCATCAAATTACTATTCCGACATCCGTTTCGAACACAACTTGCGTCAAAAAATTCCACGTAATTTTCTCTTCCTCATGGTATTTTTTTTCGAAATACTATAATTTTTTTGCACTACGTGAATAGTAGCATGCAAAATTCTACAAAAAGTTACTATTTTACTATTCATCAAATTAATATTCCGACATCTGTTTCAAACACAGCTTGCGTCAAAAAATTGCATGTAATTTTCTCTTCCTCATTGTATTTTTTTCCAAAATACCATATATTTTTTTTCCGAAATGCCTTGTGCAAAAAAAAAAAAAAAACATTTGGCCCGTGTTACAGGTGAAATATCTGACCAAAATTTTGTCCTCTTGCTATTTCGCCTGTCACACAGGCGAAATGGGTTTTTCCAAACTGACAAAAGTTAACATGAACCATAAAAATGGAATTTTTTTAAAAACAACCATAAAAATGGAATTTATGAAATTTTGGACCCTATTTTGGTAAATAGACCTTATATTTTACTAAAGTGCAAATTACAATGAAATTACAAATAATTTGTTAATTTAGCGTATTTTTACCAAAATTTTAAAATTGGAATAAATTTATAACAAATTATAGGCGTTTTAATTTTTGTATTGAATAATTTTCGTTAGTGAACATTTTTTTTTATATGTATTACATAGGTAATAGTATCCTTGCTGGCTAGAGCTGTACATTCGGACATAAAGAATACAGAAGGTTTGACAGCTATGGAGATCCTACAAGATGAATCTCTATTCAGTGCCAGAGAGATTAAGAGATTTAAGAGGATTCATGAAAAAAATCGAATTCTGGTCGAAGCCATAACCCGTGTGAAGACTTTGACCTCAAAGTTCCCGGCTACTGGTTGGTCAAGGGATATAGCTCGTGCAAGACAAGGGATCACAAGTGAAAAGAAAAGTGCACTACTAGTTGTTAATGCTTTATTGGCAACAGTCACCTACCAGGCATCACTAAGCCCTCCAGGTTCTGTTTGGCAAGGAACAGCTGACTTCAATTATCCAATGCGCATTGATTCCACCCTCTCCAAATCCAATACTACCCTCATGAGCCAACCACGATATGTTGGCACTACGGTCATGACTAAGGCCACCTTTTCGATGTTTTGGTTGGCGAATACTTTCCTTTTTCTGGGAAGTATCGTGAACATGGGGGGACAGATGTCTTTATTTTTGTTATTTTCTTGCTACTCGTTGTCGATGTCCGTCATATCACCAACAAAAGATTGGGCCGCTTTTAATTCCTTCTTGTCGGCACTACTTGGGTTTGTGTGCTTCGGTATTATTCTATTTGTGCCGTTTTTTAGAGGCATCATCAACATCACGGCACCTAAAAACCAAAGGAAGAGGGCCAGGAAGCCTGTGCAGACCAGAGAAGAATGGTGGCAATAATGCTGCTAAATATGTATTGTGAGAAGCTTGTAATTTTTCTTTGCTTTGGCGCATGGTTGTAAGTAAACAATTTCATAATATGATTTTACCAAATCAAGCCTTCAATCTACTTGCTACCCTCATGGCATTGCGTATCCAATTTTCAAGTCAGCCATTGCTTAACATGTAAATGGAACGTGAAACACTTTCAACAAGCAACTTGAATATCAAAATGTTCCATCTCACGCAGCACTTCAACTTTACTCAGGCGAGTTTCATAAAATGCCTATAGCCTGTCATTTTAAGCATAAACCCACTTGGAAATTGATGTCGACGCAAGTCCATTTGACATTAACAATTTCTTTCAACAGACTAAAAAAGCTAAATGGCAGAGCACAAATCTATTGAATCATTAATTAGCAACATTTTATAAAGCTAAGAACTCTTATAAAGGACTTCATACAGCACGTCAGTTCTTCAATAGCAGCTTACCTGCCCGGCGTTGCTATTAGCATATAACACCAAAACAAAGAAAAATAAGGGTGTAGAAAATTGAAAATGTAATTGAAATGGTAACACCATTCAGTAGAACAGAGCTCAAAAAAAGCCATTGTTGCTGAGATATGTTAAAGAAATCAAACAAGCTATTGGAGTACTAACACAAAGCATTACACCTAACAAAACCGTTGATAGAAAGTGTTGGCATTTTACTTAAGAATGATAGCGCTACAAAACATATCTTATATGATGCCAATCTTGTTTGCCACATCCAAAGCATCATAGTCAGGGGTCAGTCTGACATATGCCTTCTTAGTTCCATCAGGTCTGCATGAAAAGAAAAAAAAAACATCATAACTCATTTGAGAAAATAGACCTGCGCGGATCATACACTCAATAAAACATTGAAGCACAAGTGAATCAAGATGGCAGAATTGATGAAACATGGACCCCTTTGCTCGATGAAGCAAGAGTTTGAAAGTCATTCAATTGTAGAGTTCAATATTTCAAACATTTGAAGAAAAAATAAAGCAACAAGTTGCCAATGTCTGATTTTTGATTGACATTATGCACAATGAAGTAATATCTGCTAGTTATCCTATTAAAAATGAAAATCACCAATATAACTCCATTTTATCATAACTGAAAAAACTCCATTCTATCATAACTACAAAAACTCCATTCTATCCAAAATATAATTACCTGATCAAAGTATTCACTTTCTTGGTCTGAATGTCATACATCTTCTTGACTGCATCTTTAATTTTCTTTTTGTCAGCCCTAAGGTCAACAATAAACGCAAGAGTGTTGTTGTCCTCAATCTTCTTCATGGCAGATTCAGTGGTCAGTGGATACTTCAGAATTTGATAATGGTCAAGCTTGTTTCTTGGTGGTGCACTGATGCGTGGATACTTTGGGTTTCTGTTTTTCTTCAATGTCTTGGGCCGATGAAATGCAACCTTTGTCCTGATCCTCTTAGCTTTGTTAAATATTGGCCCTGATTTCACCGCCTTTGCAGTCTTCACAGCCTGTGACTTGGCATCAGTTTTCTTGGCAGGATCAGCTGGAAGAAGTGAGGATCCGATCTTAGTAATGCAAATATATATATATATATATATATATATATATATATTAAAAAAAACGCATAGATAAACAGACAACATAAATATTATTGGGTGATGATGGATGTTTTGCGCGACAATCTTACAGTGCTAATAGAACAAAAAAAATTTGAATAATTACTTTTTTGTCTCTAATTTTACAAGAAATATGAAAAATTTTTAAAATTAATTTTGTAATTGTCACACTCTGCGCGATAACCATTACGCTACGAAACATATATTTTTATGCGCGAAATATTAGCCAATATTATTTTGGTCCACGTAAAGCACACTCCAATTATAAGGCAAAGACATGTTCCATACTCAACATTCCAAAGCTCATAATCATTAGATTCAAATTGTTACAAGATTAACAATCATGGATAGGCAAAAAAAATGTTACACTTCATATTCTGGCGTTACATGTGTATTATATAAAGCCTATTATACCATATTTGTATAGAGAAAAATGGTCCCCAAGTCCAACCCCCCCTGTATATAAATATATATATAAATTAACATCTAATTTTCTACATGCTAAGGAAAACATTATCAAAACTCAAAAACAACGATTTCTTATAAAGATGACAGAGGTACCAACTAGTGTTCAACAACTAGTGTTCATCAAGCAACTATTGAATTTAAATCACTGGTGATTCGTGTCTCAAGTCTCAACTAGTGTTCATCTCAGGACAAAAATTCTACGGTCGAGTAAGCAGTGGACCAGGTCATGTTACCATCTAAATGTGGTTTTTTCTAACAAAACCAGGTCTATGGTCTATCAGCCCAATCCCTTTGCTTATTTATAAATCCTTGAAAAATCCAATAACCCATTTTCACGAAATATATCACACTACAAACTTATTAACTCTAGCCAAGAAAATTCGAAACTCAAAAAATTTTATTTAGACTACACCACAAAGAGAATAATTCTCATGAATATGTATTAGACTCCCGAAATTCACTATAATCCGTCAAGAAATGCTTGAAAAAAAAAAAAAGTGACTTTTATAAGAGTGCTAACCACTAAATGTAATTAAAAAAGATGTCCACCAGTGGCTAGGGGTGTAACTGAGTGGCTCCGCTTTTGACTCGTTAAAAATTCGTTCGGACGCGTTCGTTAAGCTAAATTAATGAGCCGAGACTGAACATCATTTTCAAGCTCGTAAGCTAAACGAGTCGAGTTTGAGCATTCTTAAACTTGGCTCGTTTAGGCTTCTGAATCGCAGATAAGCTCGCGAACAAGCTTATGTAATAAATTCGTGAACAAGCTCGTTTACTAGTTTGTTAATTTAAATATTAGTATTAGGTGGTGGTGGTCTTAAATAGGTATAATTTAAAAAAAAAATTTAAATACATTTATTTTATTGTAATTTTATTTTTTCTTTATTTTTATTACCATAAAATGAGAGTATTTTTTTTATTATATTCTTAACAAAGTGTATTTTAATTTGTGAACAAAGTAATTACGGAAGGCATCATAATTTGATTTGAATATTAATATTAAATAAATTTAATTTAATTTGTAAATAAATATTATATAATATTAATTTAACTTGTTACTGAATATTATATAATATTAATTTTATATTAAGCAATTATAATACTTATTAAATTAGTATTAATTAATATGAATGATTACATATGATAAAATTATGTATTTATAAAAACTATATAATTTTTTTATATAGATTAACGTTAATAGAAAATATTAGTATTGAAATTCAAGTTAGTATTAATATTATTATTAATTAAATAATATAATTTAAATTAATTAATAGATACAATTTTAAGTAAAATAATTTTATATTAAATAATATAGTACTAATTTTTGTGTTATATGAGTAATTCTATTAATTTTATTAACCACTATCTATCATGTTACTACTATAATATATTATATTAATTAAAATTATTAATTTAATATATGATTTAAAATATAAAATATAATTTATTTTTAAGTAATTTATTACAAAACTACGTAGTTATAATCAAAACTATATAGTTTTAATATTATAAAATAATTTATTATTCAATGATACTAATTTAGTATTATTTACATATAACTAAAAAATAAAAAATAATAATTAGTTTAATAATATTAAAATTATTATTAAACTAATTATTATTTTTATATAATCTTATTATACAACTATTCAGCTATATAGTATGTCTTAAATGACAACTACATACATAATTTTAATGTTATAAATAATTTCAACAGTACAAAGCAATTTAGTATTATTATATAATATTAATTCAGTATTATAATCAATTTAGTATTATTATGTAATATTAATTTAATATTAGATAAATGTATAATTTAAATTATATTATATTTTAATGTTATAAGCAATTTCAATATTATAAAGCAATTTGTTATTCAATAATACTAATTTAATATTAAATCAATATAACATTAATTAAAATTATTATTAAATAAGTATATGATTTAAATTCTAATTTATAATTTATTTATATAATCTTATTATACAACTTTTCAATTATGTAATAAATTTTAAGTGAAAACTATACATTCTTAATATTATAAATAATATCAATAGTACAAAGCAATTTAATATTATTATATAATATTAATTTAATATTAAATAAATGTATAATTTAAATTATAAATTGTTAATTAATTTATATTATTTTATTATAATATTACATAATTTTAATCAAAATTAGTAATTTTTAATAGATGTAAGTAAATAATTTGGCCAATTTTCCTCAAAACTACGTAGTTTTTTTTATTTGCCCTTATTTAACATATGACTTGGTGTTTAACCTAATTGGGAGAAAGTAATTCATTTCTTCGTTCCTCCTCTTCAAGTCTTCAGCAGCCGCCCGCCTATCCCCTGCACGCTACAGCCCCAAAATTCGTTCCTCCTCATCTCACCTGCCACCGTCGTCCGTCCAACCGTAGTTCTTTCCAGCAAGTGTTCCATCTCACCACCCTCATCTTTGCCGGTTTCTCTGTTTTCTCATATCGTCTCCGAAGAGATCTCTGGCAATGTACCCACCATTTCTTTTCTTTTTTTATTTATCATTCTCTTTCAGTATTTGCATTTTTTTTTTAAATTTGGGTTTTTGGTTCATGTTTAGTTCTCAAGCTCGTTGCTGAATCATTCTTTCTCTTGCTTGTTTAGTTCTCACAGACGAGCTCATTATCGAGCCACAGACGAGCTTCATACGAGCTCGAGCTCAGCTCGAATTTAATGAGCACAAGCCGGGCTTGAGCTCGAGGTCCACATTCAGAAAATACATGAGCTCGAGCTTTCTATTTTAACGACGAGCTGATCCCGAGTTTCTCAAAACTCGGCAGCAAATGTGCCCTACGTCTTGAGTTAGGCTTCATCCTTTAGTTCTTTACACTTTTTTTCTGGAGCATCTTCAGTTATTTACACTTTATTTTCTTCCTTCCTGAGAATAATTTACTTTTCCTTTATACTTCATTTCCTTCCTTCCCAAGATTTTTTTTTCTTTTAATTTCACGTTTCTTCTGCATATATATATATTTAGGGATGAGCAAAAATAACTGAAAACCGAATTATTGAACCGAACTGAACCAGTCGGTTTGGTTCGATTTTTAAAAATAAAATATTAATTCGGTTCAAACCGAATTGAACCGAAATATATTCGGTTCGATTCGGTTTTTAGAGTAAAAATAGATAAGAACCGAACCGAACTCTAGTACATTCTAAAATTTTATATATATTTATAGTTCGGTTTGATTGGTTTATTACTAATATTTTAAATTTTATTAATAATATTAGTTTCTAAATATATAAAACTCTTAATAAAATTATTTACCAC
>CATIWO010094381.1:0-22050 GCA_949673435.1 Macaranga tanarius | reverse complement strand
TTTCAGATCGAGCAGAGTAGCATCAGCTATAGCTAGTAGATCTTTTTGGTGCCCATCCGTGTCTAGAAGAGGTTGAGCCAATACTTTCAATTATTTTAGACTTTTGTAGTACTTTTAAGCTTTATTATTATTTAGTAGATGGACTTGTATTATGAAGAATATGAGATTGTTGTAAGAGATTCTTATTATGTTTAGGGACAGTTTTATTTTAAGTCCATCTGGATGAATGAGGTTTAAAATAATATTTATGATTTCAGCAGCAGGTCGCATCCGGCTCGATAGCTAGAGGAGCGGGTGTGACAATTTAAGACTAAATCTGTCTCTTTTAGCCATAGGGGTATCACCTAGTTTACAATCCTGCATGCTATATCTCTTGAGAACCTTTTTGATATAGCTATTTTCTGATAATCCAAGAATATCCTGAGAGCGATCTCGATATATCTAAATGCCTAATATAAAAGAGGCTTCACTAAGATCTTTCATCTCAAAGTTCTTAGCTAGAAAGTTTTTGATTTCATATAATAAGCATATATCATTGCTGGCAAGCAAAATGTCATCAACATATAAAACTAGAATAATATACTTGCTTCCATAGAACTTATGGTATATGCATTCATCAACCAAATTCATCTCAAAACCCAATGAGATGATTACCTACTGAAATTTGAAATACCATTTTCAAGATGCTTGCTTGAGCCTATAGATGGATTTCTTAAGTTTACAAACCATATTCTTTGGGTATCCAAACATAAAGTTTTCTGGTTGCACTCTATAAATCGTTTTATCAATATTGCCATTAAAAAATATTGTCTTTACAACCAGCTGATACAACTCAAGATCAAAATATGCCACCAATGCCATTATAATCTTAAAATAGTCTTTCAAAGAAACTGGAGAGAAAGTCTCTTTATAGTCAATGCCTTCTTTCTATATAAAGACCTTTACAATAAAATATGCCTTATACCTCTCCACATTGCCTTTCAAATCCCCTTTGGTCTTAAATATCTATTTACAACCAATGGGTTTTGCACCTTTTAGCAATGGGATAAGATCCCATATGTTATTGTCTCTTATGGACTTTATCTCCTCATTTATGGTATTAGTCCACTTTTGAGAATTTGAACTTTCCATGGCTTGATGGAAATTGATTGGATCATGTTCCATCACTCTAATGTCAACCTCATGTTCTTGAAGAAATAGAATATAATCATCTAGTATTGTACTTCTTCTTTCTTTAGTGGATCTTCTTAATGGCATAGGTTCTTAAAGTGGTAGATTTTATTCTTCTGGAATAATTTCTTGATTGGGAGGTTCTCTGACATTGTTTTGATCTATTGTTCCTTGAACAAAGTCAAAAATGGAATCCTTATCAATGCTAATAGCACCCATAAGAACATTAATATATTCCTCTTCAAAGATAAAGTCTTTAACTCTATCTCCCCTCGTAAACTCAACATCCTCAAAGAATAGAGCATTTCCCGACTCAAAAATTAACTCAGATGTAGGATCATAAAACTTATACCCCCTAGATCTTTCAGAGTATCCAATAAAAAAGCAAGTCACCATTCTTGAGTCTAGTTTGTTTTCATTAGGCCTATAAGGCTTTGCCTCAGTTAAACATCCCCAAACATAAAATTGCTTTAAACTAGGTTTTTTACCAATCCAAAGTTTGTAAGGGGTTTTGGCTTTACCTTTTGTTGGAACCCTATAAGGATATATGCTACAATTTTTAGTGCTTCTCCTCATAGTGATTCTAGTAAGGTAGAATGAGAAATCATACTCCTCACCATATCTTTAAGAGTTTTATTTTTTCTTTTAATAACACCATTCATAATGGGCGAACCCGATATAGTGTACTGTAGGACGATACCGCATTCCTATAGGAATTTAGAAAATGGTCCTGGAAGTTGTTCACCTGAACCGTCATATCTACCATAGTATTCACCACCACTGTCAAATTTAACACTTTAGTTCCTTTTGCTAAGTAGATTTTCAACCTTAGCTTTATAACTTTTGAACACATCTAGCGACTATACCTTATCTTTAAGGAGATATATGTAGCCATATCTAGAAAAATTGTCTATGAACATTATAAAATATTGTTGACCATTCCAAGCAGCTATAGGAAATGGCCCAGAAATATCCATATATATAAGCTCTAAGACATTCGAAGTCCAATTGGCTTCAAATTTCCTTTTATTAGTCTATTTCCCTTTAATACAATTGGCACAGAGGTCAAAATCTGTAAAGTCTAAGGGGTTAAGAATTTCATCTGACACAAGTCTCTCTATTCTCCGCTTGGAGATGTGACCCAATCTCTTGTGCCATAATGCAGCTGAATTCTCATTTGTTAATTTTCTCTTTATACCTCGTGTACTTATTACAAGGATTCATTAAATGATGTATCTGTATAAAGTGAATAAATATTATTATAACTTGATAAAGAATTGAAACCAACCAGATTTGAATCATGAAACAAACTGAATTTCCATTTCCAAATAGGCAAGAATAATCGGATGTGTTTAAAGCGGAAATAGAAATCAAATTCTGTCTAAAAGATGACACAATGAATGTTTCATCAAGATCCAAATAAGCTCCAGTCCTTAATAATAATCTAAATTTTTCTATTGCCTCAACATCAACCTTATTGCCATTGCCTACATAAATGCATCTTTCAACATCATTTGGCTTTCGGCAACTCAGATAGCCCTGCATAGACACACTAATGCGAGTTGTTGCACCAGAATCTATCCATCCTGTGTGTCCCAGTACTAAACTTAAATTAACCTTAGAATAGACTAAATTATGAAGCATGCCTTTCTTGGTGCAATGCTTTCTTTTATGCCTTTCAGCTCTAGAAAAGAAATAACTAGTTCTTTCTTGATCCTTAGGTTTTTGTCATTGTTTCTTTTGAGGTGTTGTATCTACAACTTCCTTATCCTTTATCCTTTTAGTTCCCTTATCATTGTCTTTAGTGGTGGAAGCTAAGTGAGCACATTCTATCTTATCTTGCTTTAACCTTTTCTTTTCCTAAACATAGTATGAGATGAGCTTCTTTAAAGACCAAGTCTCTTTTTGATAATCATAGCTCACCTTAAACTGGATAAAATGTGTTGGAAGGGATATCAAAACTAAATGCACTAATAAGTCCTCATAGCGGTCTAGCTTAAGTGCTTTCAACTTAGAAGCAAGATGAGACATCTTGTGATGTACTCTCTGATATTGTCTTTACTTTTATACCTCATTGAAATTATTTTTGTCAAGGGCATATCAATTTTAGCCTTTTTGGTCTTGACAAACTTCTTTTCAATTTCTGTAGGGAACTTTTTAACCACAATTGTCTTTTCAGATATGGTGCCAATGAATATTTCTGAAATGACATTCTTCAAGATCATCATGACTTTGAGAACAATCAAGAGGTTCTCTTGCCATGACTGAACAACAAAAAGCAAAACAAGCTCACATAAGTTCCAAAACAAAATCAATAATAAATTCAAATAAAAGTAAACTCCATCTCAATATATTAGGCACTCTATTAAAATTATGTCTTTGGACAACGATATTAACTTGTAAGTGATATCTTGGTCTAGTAATCAAACACTGACAATAAGCAACATATCGAATAATAAATCTTCCTTTGGGCCGATTTATTATCCATGTGTAAAACTAAATAATCGTCACATGTTTATTATCACAGATGCACATGTAATTATATTAAATACTGACATTGTTTTAGGCCGATCAATATTCACATAAGTTACATGCCTATAACTGTTTATATTTTAAAACAAATTAATATCCACAAGAGAGCTCAGTTTAGTGAGATCTTGCATCAATTAAATTATTTTAAAAAATATATAAAACCATACCTTTAATTAAATTTAAAAATGTATCCAAAATTCCTTAATTACAAAAATTGCACTAAAAAAAATTCCATAATTACATTGCTGTAATTTTTTTTATCAACCAAAAATCATGTGTACACACAAATTTACAAATTGTATTAATTGTCAACACATATTTGCAAAACCAAAGAAAGTTGTGACCTGTACCAAGTCCTTGAATAGTATCCGCAAGTTTTCATATGCATGTACATATACCCATCATGTCAAATGGACAAAAAAAATTTCATCCAAAAACTGAATCCTATATACATATATATACATGCACAATTGCCAAGAAACATAAGCCAATGACAACCATATACATTAACATAAAACATGTAACAAACAAAAAAAATTGCAGATGGTACTAGGTGACGTAACGGAAAGGAAATAAAATTAAATAATCCCTTTTGTTACCCTAACAATTAACCATGCCATTAACAACGTAAACAGGTTTCGATATTGTTTTTATTTATTTTAATTGAACCGAATCCATAATCTGAATGAATATATGCATCACACAAGTATCCTTCATACATATATACTGCAATTCTAAATTCAATAAATACAAAAACAAAAATTTCCAAATGCTTAAACATGAGCGGCTTTAATATCACTTGTTGGAAAAAATTTTCAAATTAATTAAAATTCTAGAACTCAATCTCATGTCAAATCAATTAAGAAATTAATTAATGACAGCGGAAGTGTACCTGAATCCATAGTGCAATCATTACAAACATACGGCTGACCTTCTAGGTCAGTACGTTTTCTCATAGAACTCCTTTAGGTTTTTTCTCTGTATTCTCTCTACTGATCCGATATAGAAAGAAGCATAATAATTATCCTACAATGATCTAGGGACTATGACCACCTATATAAAGATAACAATCATGTTATCTTTTGGTATTTCTATTTTAGCCCATCATTAAAATAAAATTACCCATTAGTCTCTACGCATTAAAGACTCATACCCTTAGATATATCAAAGCTCAAAATTATCCAAATCCAATTGATCATTTTTATATGAGCTTAACCTATATGACAGCTCACAATACATAATTATTTACATATAAGCCCAATGTTGAATTAAAGATCCAACAAATTCTTCATATATATCAACCGTTCTCAATGCCATCAATTTGTTCATTTTGGATGATCACATATCAGACAAGAAGTAAAATTCTAAACTGGGACAAGCGGTATAGCATCATCTATAGGATTGCTAGAGGCCTACTATATCTGCATCAAGATTCAAGGTTGAGGATTATACATAGAGATCTCAAAGCGAGAAACATTTTACTCAACGAAGAAATGAACCCAAAATTTCAGATTTCAGCATCGCGAAATCTTTTAGAGGTGAACATAATGAATGAAACACAAATAGAGTGGTTGGAACTTTGTGAGTATTGCATTGGCAAAAACTTTTGTGGAACTTTGTGGCATGGCGAAAACACAATTTCAGTTATCTGCTTCTATAGTTTACTTTATTTTGAAGTTAATTAGTGAGTTTCTTGAAATTGTTCTGGAGTGGCTATGGAACCAGAATATGCTATTGATGGGATATAATCAGTCAATTCTGATGTTTTTAGCTTTGGGATACTAGTGTTGGAGATTATAAGTGGAAAGAGAAACATAGGATTTTATGATACAAATGCTACACAGAACCTCACGGGACATGTAAGTCTACTAACTAGAGCTCTTCTTTACCTCTTTCTTTATTTTCTTTCAGTTAATTGTCGTTTAATAGCGTTTAAACTCAAGAACTCACAATTTTAGAGACGACTCCAGAACCCACTAAGCTATAGCTCACTAGTAGTCATTTACCATCCGTTAAGCAGTGCATTAAATTAATGGTATCCCCGTGCTTTAGGCATGGAAACTGTGGAAAGAAGGTAATTCATTAGAGTTGCTTGATTCAGTATTAGAAAATTCATGCCACATACCTCAAGTGATTCGATGTTTCCATATTTGCTTGTTATGTGTGCAACAACATGCTGAGTATAGGCCAAGCATGGGATCCGTGGTTTTGATATTAGGTAGTGAGTTTTTTTAAGGGAAAAGGTTCACTTGAAGCATGTTCTACTAATGGCATGTCATTCTCATTTCTGGAGGCTCGATAGATGATCATTTGATGGCATCCCTTCATCAACACATTTGTAACTTATACTTTAGTTTGGTTAATTACCTTACAAATACATATGATCAAGTGATGGAACATAAATCTCTGCAATTTTTATTATTATTATTTTATTCATGTAAGGAGTCATCATTAAACTTTAGTTTCAATTAATGTTAACATCATTTACTAAAGCCTGAGAAATTTTTAGCAATTTTATTATAACATTTAAATTTTGATAAAATATTTTAATTTAGCTAATTTATTTAATTTCAATACAATTATTTATTTAAAATTAATTAAAAATATAGACACAATAATAAAAGAATTACATTTAAATTTGAGAAATTATAATAATAAGAATAATAATAATAATAATAATAATAATAATAATAATAATAATAAATTTAAAGATTAAAGATATTTTTCATGTAAAAAGTATTACTCTAAAAAATTTAAAAGTTTTAATTATTTATTGGAAAGTAGTTAAAAATATCTAAATTTGAAATGTAAAAAAAAGTTTTTTTAAGTTTTACTACATATATATTTACACACACATACACATATACATAATTTTTCAAAATTTATTAAAAAAAAAATAGTCATTTATAAATTAAAAATTTATCACATGTGAATTTATGTTTTTAATTATAAAATCAACACTTCTTTGATCAAATATTTTGAATCAAAATATTTTATTATTTAAAAATGGAATAAATTTGTTGGAACTTGTAAACATTTACATTTTTTTATGCTAATAGACCTTTTGTAGATGACACATCAGCAACTTTAATTTAATTTTGACTAAATGCATATTTGTGTTAAAATTGCCAATTATTAATAAAATTGGGACATTTTTATTAAAATGAAAAGATTAGGATAAAATTATAAAAGTTCGTAAACATTTGAATTTGTTGTACTATTAAGTTTATAATCATTTACTGTGTGTAGATATTAGCAGAAGAAAATATTAATCTTTATGTCTCAAAATTTATTATTTTTATAAATATACTCTTATTTTTAATATGTAACTATTTGACTTAACAACTTATTTATTATATCAATTTCACTAAATTTAAAATTTTTATTAATTATTTTTCATGGAACAAAATTTTTTTCTAATTCTAAATGACGCACTCTTCTTTTATTTTAGTTCAATTATCGTCCTCCCATTAAATTTCATCATGACCATTTAATTTTATTTGTTATTTTAATAAGCCAAGGTCATAATCAAATAAAAAGATTCACCACAAGTTTTGAATAGACTTTCACTAATATTATTTAAAAAATATGAAAATATGCATATGATGTCCAAAAAAATGTCATATCGATTTCTAGATATATTTTTAAAATGTTATAAAATTAAAATAATTTATTGATACTCATCTTTGAATATTATAAATAATATGTAGACAAATGATAAATATTTCTAAATTTTATATGGATTAATTTTATATTTTTCATTAATGCTAATTATTTTCAATTCATGAAATTTTTTTTTAATTATAAATTTAAATTTACAAATTTTTTTTAATAATTTTGGAATTAAATAAAATTCATACAATTTATAAAATTAATAAGTTAAATTATTGTGAAAATTAAGCATATTATTCTTATTGTGAAATTTAAGTATATTATTCTAAAAATTAGTGAAATGTCATTAAATTTAACGTTTATAAATTAAATTATCACAAATTAAAAATAAGAATATATTGAGAAAATATGAGTATAATTGAGGGTACACATATTCATTATCCTAATTCTTATGTAGAAATCACGTTTATTGACTCATACCTTTCAAGTCTTTCCAATGGTCAATGGCGTTTATCAACTCACACCATTAAGTCTTTTCTGAGGTCTTTGTTTCTATCTTATATTTCATCAAAAGGATGCATAAAATTGAGATAATTAATAAGAACCATGTAAAATCACTTATCATACAGCATACGTTTCTTTTTCTTTTTCTTTTTTCTGAGTCTATCAATCATACTGGTTTATTAGATGAACAAAAAAAAAATAATACTAATTTGACTTGCCTGCCATGCTCAGAATTTAATTGTTCTTCATATTCTAAAAGCTAATTTAAGGACTAAGTTTAAGTTGTGACATGACAGAAAATATCTCAATTATGGGTATTAAAGGTAACTGATTAAGCCTTATGGATCAATAGATCCTTCCCGAATATGTCAAACCAAATAGCACAACCGCTGCCTTCCTCTGATATTTAAGTTGGTGTAAGCCACACATGAACAGATACGTAGGCATTTATTCCTGCATTCCTTAAGATTCACGCTTGCATAGTTGCATTCAGACAAGAATTTTCAGTATCCCACAATATTCCATTAATAATACAAATCGGTGATGCAACCCCGAAACCCTTTTAAACAGTGAGTCGTTAATAATACAATTTCGAAAGGGCCACATATTCCATAATTGTCACATTGGTCTCTAGGAATAGCTGAGTACAGCCTCCAAGTTTGAATTTTGTATTCCAAGCATAGCCACATATTCCATAATTGTCACATTGGTCTCCAGGAATAGCTGAGCATAGCCTCCAAGTTTGAGTTTCTGTATTCGAAGCATAGCAACATATTCCAAAATTGTCACATTGGTCTCTGATAGGAATAGCTGAGTACAGCCTCCAAGTTTGAGTTTCTACATTCCAAGCATAAATATTGACTAAAGATTACAATCTTCATTAATTTTTTATGATAATAATATTTGATAAAAATGGATATCAATGGTTTTGTGCAAGTGATGTGTAAAGGGTCATCAAAGGAGAAATCAACTGCAAACTTAAGTGGATCAAGCCCACAAATCCAAAGGTTCAAGGCATAAAGCCCACAGAGACTCTTGAAGCCCATGTAAAAAATAGTGGGATATTTTGTGGAAAAATTGAAGTTTTTGATTTACTAAAATGGCAAGAGCCTTTTCAAATAGAAAGAATTGTTTTCAAAAGACCAAGGCTGTTTTGGAAAAGATTTTTCACGTGACAAATCTGAAAATTTTATGATAAGCTAATTTAGGAAGGTTGACTCAGAAAACTGCAAAAAAAACTAAGTCAAGCCTTCAAAATCGGTTTTGTGCTGATTTCTTGTATAAATGATTTTTATTTGCATTTTTCATATGTTTTGAATCATGAAATATTCCTTGAATAGGTTAGTATCTAGGGAAACTCTCTTTGCATATAAAAACAATGTTTACCAATCATTCAAGTGTGTGTGTAGAGAGCAAAATTGATTTTCATTAAAAGAATTTAATTGAGCATCATTGGCTGATTTATTTTCTCTCTAATATGCATAGGTTTGCTTGTAATTTTTGAGCGAGAGACACACCATCTTCAAATTCGTTGTTAGTGAGCAGTGGATAGTTTATTTTTTGAGCTATTCAAAACTAGGGTCATATACAATTTTAGATCTATTGGGAAAATTAGTAAGGGCATTAGTTGTTAGAGCTACTGAAAACTAGCTCAGGTGATAGCTTAGGTTAGGGTAGATCTAAAGCTATATTTGGTTTGTCTCTTACCTGTGAAAAGAGATTTTTAGTTAGTGAAAAATCTTAAAAAGGGTTCCTTAAGAAGTGGATGTAGGTAAGGGGTGCCGAACTACTATAAAATTATTTGCCTCTACTCTTTCTTCTTGTTTTTGTTTATTTTATGTTTCATCCCTCACTCTATGAACTTGCTTTGATTTTCTTTTGTTGATCAAAATTAGTGTCTTTTATTGTTTTTGTGAGTTTGTCAACTTAAAAGTTAAAATTTAAAATCAGTCTTTCGGACTCAAAGATTAGCTTATCGGTTCTATAAAATTTATTTTTAAGCTCAATTCACCTCTCTCCCCTTTTGAACGGCCTAATGGGCCTAACAAAGGGTATCAAAGTAGGCTTATCTTACTAAAAGTGATCCATATGGTTGCTAGCTCTAGTATTATTTTGAGTGCATCGGGACTTCTCAAGGGAAACTTCATTACTTGAGCACCTCTTTTGAATTGAACTAATTATGACTACTAAAAAAATAGGATGAGAATTTTCATTCAAGCTGTTGACATTAATTGCTTGAAAATTATTCTTACTGGACCTTCTATTCCAACTAAGAAAGATGCTTATGGAAAAATAGTGCCACTTCCTGAATTTGAATATTCGGAAGCTCATTAGAAAATAGTGCAAATTAATACTGAAACTTTTAACATGATTCATTGTTCTATTGATATGAATGAATATAATAGGATCTCGACATGTACATCTACCAAAAAAGTGTGGGACAAACTTAAAGTGACCTATGAAGGAACAAATCAGGTCAAGGAGTCCAAAATCAACCTATTGTGGAGAGATTACAAGCTATTTACCATGAAGCCAGATAAAACCATTTATGCCATGAACACCCGATTTAGTAAAATTGTCAATGCATTAAAATATTTTGGAAGAGATCTGACTGAGGAAGAAATGGTAAAGAAAATGGTTAGATCATTACCCGAAAAATAGGAAACTAAAGTAACAGTCCTGTATGAAGCTAAAGATCTGCAAACAACTCTTATGATGAGCTAATTGGATCTTTGCTCAATCATGAGATGATGATGAAAGATAAATCAAATGACACTTTAAAAGAGAAGAAAAAGAGAGGTGACATTGCTCTAAGAATGGAATCAAGCAGTGATAACTCAACCAGCTCTGAAGATGAAGAAATGGCACTCATCACAAGAAGATTTAAGAAAATGTTCAAGAAAGGAGGAAAGACTTATAAGAAAAATATGACAAAAATGTTTAATCCGAAATTAGAGTCTCAAATTAAGGAGACTCCAGAATTTATTTTCTTCGAATGCAACAAACCTTGACATCTAAAAGCTAATTATCCCAAGCTGAAAAAGAAGACCAAGAAGGAAAAGCTCAAGAAAGTAATGGTTGCAACTTGGAGTGATAGTGATAAATTTAGTACCAGTGAAGAAGATAAAGATGGAGGAAAAGTTACAAATCTCTATTTGATTTCAAAGGAAGATAAGAAAATCTACAAGTCTTAAGCTTATGCAGATGCTGAAGCTGAATCACTGTTAGACTCAGCTCATGAGGTATGTCGAAGGAGTAAGAATGTGGAAAATAAGTGGTATATGGACAGTGCTTACTTTAGGCATATGAAGAGTGATAAATCAAAATTCACCCAATTGAAGATGCAAAATATAGGAACAATCAGCTTTGGAGATGACAACAAAGCTAAAATCATTGGAATAAGAACCATCGACATAAATCCACTAATTGAGGAACTATCCTTAGTTATAGGTTTAAAGTTCAATTATTTGAGTGTTACTCAATTATGTGATAGGAATAATAGAGTCATCTTTGAACCAACTTATTATAAAGTCCAAAGTTTGTGTGATAATAAAACTCTTTTTATTGGCAATAGGAGTGAAAATGTTTACTTGGTTAACTTTGAGAAATTAGATCATGCTAGTAATTTGTGTCTTTCTTCAATACATGATGATAATTAGGTTTGGTATAAAAGACTAGGTCATATAAACATGCATTTAATTTCTAAATTGTCAAAAAATGAGCTTGTTAAAGGTTTGCCGAAGCTAAAATTTGAAAAGGATAGTGTTTATAATGCTTGTCAACTAGGCAAATAAACAAGGTCATCTTTTAAATTAAAAGGGTCAGTCATAATATCTAGACCTCTTAAATTACTGCATTTAGATTTGCTTGGTCCATTTTCACCACTAGCTTAGGAGAAAAATCATATGCATTAGTCATTGTTTATGATTTTTTGAGATTCGCGTGGACCCTCTTCCTAGCTCATAAGGATGAGGCATTTAACAAGTTTTCTAGTTTGTTCAAGAAGATTCAAAACCAAAAAGGGTACAATATCATAACGCTTCAAAGTAAACATGGAAAAGAGTTTGAGAACAAGTTGTTTGAAAAATTTTGTGATGAATTTGGAATAATTCACAGCTTTTCAACTCTAAAGACACCTCAGCGAAATGGTATTATAGAAAGGAAGAACATAACCTTACAAGAAATGGCTAGAACAATGCTCAGTGCAGCTAATCTACGTAAGTACTTCTGGACTGAAGCTATCAACATAGCATGCTATATTTTAAACAGAGCTTTTGTAAGATCTTCTTTGAAAAAGACTCCTTATGAATTGTGGAAAGGCAAGAAACCCAATGTTACACCCGCTCCGCTAGCTATAGAGCAAGGCGCGACAAGATGATGTTAATGCTAGAAATAGAATTTTAAACCTTAAGTATTAAGATGGACTTAAGATAATGCTGTCATTATACATTCTAAGAATCTTTTTCAATAATCTCAAATTTATTATAATACAAGTCCATTAACTATGTAATAATTAAATCTTAAAAGTACTATAAAAGTCCAGATGTCTTAATGTATTAGCTCAACCTCTTCTAGACACTAGATGGGCACCAAGACAGGTCCTACTAGCTACTGCTGATACTATACTGTTGGATCTAAAAAGGGTGAGTACAAAAATATTCAGTGAGTGGACTAAATATAAGTATCATAAATTAAAGTGGGAACACAAGTTATTTGCTAAAATGATGATAAAGGGATAAATAAAACTGCTTTAAAAATAATAATAATAATAATAATAATCAATAAGCTACTAAAATAACATAAAACAATATACATAAGCTGATCTATTTTCTATCAGAAATCACATAGTAAAACGTATGTATAATCTGATTTCTTCTATCTGAAATATCATCATGTCATAGCTAAGCAATTGCTATAAAAACTGAGAAATAAAATTCGTAATATACTATCCCATACACTCATTAAGATGTAACCACAATATTGTGCTGACACAATCAACGCAATGATGACACTGGCAGCCCATGTGTATACATATTTCTATTCATAATGCCGGTCATACGCATGTGCAGAGCTAAACCACCAAGTTATACGCCCTTAAGGCTATATGCACAACCAAGCGTTGTCCCCAAGATAGTTGCTAGTTCTAGATATAATAATATACATAATAATACTGCTGAATAAACATCAGTCATCATAGTGCAATCAAAAAAGTACATAATACGAGTGTTTAGGTTTGTTTGTTAACCAAATCATTAACATTTCTCAAAGTGCTATTAAAACATATTTTACTGAATCATAAAGATGATACTTATAAAAAGTGCCGACTATAATTATTGAAGAAAAATATTAAACATGTCCTTGCTTAAAACTGCTTTTGCTAATTCAATAATAAACATAAGCTATATATTCCCATTTATTGATATAAAAGCTAAAAAACTTATACAATCATGCTTTGTAACCTAATACTTGATAACATCATATTTATAATGAAACATCAAATGTTAAAACATAGAAAACCTTTTTGAAACCTTGCAAAACATATTCTTACATATAATTGGTTTTAAAACTAGTTTTTTATACATTTGTCCACTCAACTCAGCTTGCTGAGCCAAAATCTAGTTGGCTGGCCCTGACCTAAGCTTTACAGCTTCAGCCGGATCTGATCCTAACATCAATAAGTAAAACCACAAGAACACAAGCTAAAATCTCGATTTTACTCAACTTAAGTTGATCTATGGCTAAAGAATATGTTATAGGACTCAAAAAATGGTATGAAATAGCTCAATTTAGGGTTTCGGGGCTAAAAAGGTCACTGAGGCACCTCCTCAGTGTTGGGGCACCGCCTCAGTAATGTTGAGGCCCCTCCTCAGGGCTGAAGCATAGCCTCTACGGCCCAAAAATGCAAAAACAGTTCAACCAAAAACACCAAAAATCAAACCAATTCAATCCCAAACACCATTCTAAACATCTCAAGGGTCCATTTTTTATAAAATAATGCATTCAAACTTAAAATTAAATTAAAAACATCCATTTTTTTTAATAATTCAATAGTTTACAAGTTTATATATATATATAAACTCACGAAAAATTCTTTTGTAGTAACTCTTAAATTTACTAAAACAAGTCTTGAACTTATTGTTTGGAAGCTTTATAAAGTAATTGAAACGAAAGAAGAATAAATGAAGAAGAAGAAGAAGAAGAAGAAGAATTGAAGAAGAAGAAAGAAGAAGAAAAAGTAAGAAAGAAATGAAAAAATGGTTGATATATATATTTCATGCAAAAACGTATGAAAGAGGAGTTGCTATAGTAACCTCTTCCCTTTTTTTTCTTTTTTTCCAAAATAAAATATCCATTTTGACCCTTAAAACAAAGCCTAACTACAAAAAAGGTCCTCAAACTTATTTCTATTGTAAATAAATCCATAAATCCAGCTATAAACCAATTAGTTTCTGGGGCAGGATATTACACCCAATGTAAATTACTTTAAGGTTTTTGGATGTAAATGCTTCATTCATAATAACAAGAAAAATTCACTTACTAAATTTGATGCAAAATTAGATGAAGGAATTTTTCTTAGATATTCAGAACATAGTAAGGCTTGTAGGGTTTTTAACAACAGAACACTTAGTGTTGAGGAGTCAATTCATGTAGTATTCAAAGAAACTAATTAAACTCTACCAGGTAGAGATGTTACTGATGACTTTCTTGTAGGTGCTGAAAATTCCACGCATGAGAAAGAGCAACAAGCTGAAAAGACTTAAGAAAGGGAGAATGTTCAAGTTCAAAGTCTTGATTGAACTAAAGAAAATCAGAAGGAGAAGAACTAAAAAAATCAGTCTGATCTGGTGCCAAGCTTTTAGCCTGATAAAATTTAGGAAAATCAGTAGAACTCTAACAATGACCTACCAAATAATTAGAGGTATTATAGACATCATTCAAAGGACAACCTTTTGACAACTCTATCAAGAAAACTCACAACAAGGAGTGCATTCAAAAAAATGATTAGAAATGTGACATATGTCTCCAAGATAGAACCTAAGACAGTAAATGAAGTGCAATAAAATGAAAATTAGATTCTAGTAATGTAGGACGAGCTAAATTAGTTTGATAGAAAGTGTCTGGAAATTAGTTCCTAAACCAAAAAACTAAATTGTGATTGGAAATAAATAGGTATTCATAAAAAAGCTAGATGAGCATTGAAATATAACAAGGAGCAAAGCAAGACTAGTTGCTAAAGGTTATAACTAAGAAGAAGGGATAGATTTTTATGAGACATTTACACTGGTTTCTAGACTTAAAACTATAAGAATTTTATGTGCTTTTGCATATCTTAAGAACTTTAAGTTATACTAGATGGATGTGAAGAGTGCCTTCCTCAATGGGTACTTAAATGAGGATGTGTATGTGGATTAGCCCTCTGGTTTCTAGAACCATGACAAACCCGATCATGTCTACAAGCTAACAAAAGCTTTGTATGGTCTCAAACAAGCCCCCAAGGCTTGGTGTGAAAGACTAAGCAAGTTTCTGTTAAAGAAGGGGTTTGCAAGAGGAAATATAGGCAAAAATACTCTTTATCAAAATTCAACTTGATGATATTATGATAGTCCAGATTTATGTGAATGACATTGTATTTGGTGCCATTAAGGAAAGCATATGCAATAACTTTGCTGATATGATGATAGGAGAAATTAAAATAAGTATGATGGGAGAGCTAAACTTTTTTTGGGTCTGTAAAACAAATAGTGTAAAGATGGGATTTTTATAAATTAGTCCAAGTATGTTAGAGAGCTGCTGAAAAAGTTTAAGATGTCTGAAGCTAAAGCTAGCAGAACTCCCATAAGTGCAAGCACTAAATTGGAGAAGGATGAGAAAGGAAAATATGCAAATAGCAAGGTATATCAAGGTATCATTAGCTCTTTACTCTATGTTACTATAAGTAGGCCTGATATTCATTTTAGTGTATGTTTATATACACATTTTCAAGCTAATCCTAAGGACTCACACTTAAAAGCTATTAAAAGCATCATAAGGTATCTTATAAGGACTCAAGACTTAGGTTTTTGGTATCCTAAAGATACATCATTTGATCTTATTAGATATAGTGATGTTGATTTTGCAGGAAATATAGTTAATAGAAAAAGCACTTCAGGCACATGCCAGTTTCTTAGCAATGCTCTACTTTCTTTGTTCAACAAAAAGCAAATTTCGTAGTTTTATCAACTGCTGAAGCTGAATACATAGTAGTTAGAAGTTGTGTGGCTCAAATTTTATGGATTAAGTAAGAATTAGAGGATTATGGCTTAAGAAACACTCATATCCCACTTTTATGTGATAATACTAGTGCCATAAACTTAATAAAAAAATTCTATTTTGCACTCAAGAACAAAGTATATTGAAATTAGGCATCACTTCATTAGAGATCATCTTCAAAATAAGGATATCAAACTAATTTCTGTTTTAACAAAAAAATTAGCTTATTGACATTTTCACAAAACCTTTAGGAGAGGATCAGTTTCGCAAAATCAAAAGGGAACTTGGGATCATAGTGAATATTTTAACTCTTCATTTTACAAATTTCACTCTTGTATTATATATTTATATTCGGTAGCAATTTTACATGCACTTGCATCATCATGCATTTCATGTATATTTCATTTAAATTTTTTTTAGCCCACTTGAAATTTGTACAATATTCTGGACTAATTCATATAATTTAGAAATTTGAGTTTAAACATAAATATATCTTGAAATTAAATTTCTATTTGGTCTTGATAAGTGTGCCATGGCATATATTTTTTGTGTTTGCATCTTTGAAATTCCAATTTGCCTTCCTTGTTTTATGCTTATGCTTATTGAATAATTTTTCTTGTTTGGATAAAAATCAGTGCAATTTTAAACATTAAGCTTTTGAACATCAATATCTGTGAATTAAAAAGTTATTTAACTTAGTTGCTCATTTTAGAAATATTTGAAATTAAGTCTTCTAAGATATTAGATTTGGACCGATTACCTCTGGGCTTTTAATAAATTAAAATTATTTTTTAATGACTAGCTCTGTCTTTTTTTTTAATTATCTTTTTATTTCCAAGTTAAATGAACCATATTTTTTAAAAACCTTATCTTTTGTCTCTTAGCTATTGCTCCACTTCCTACCCAAATACCTTATTGATTTTGAAAGTTTAAAAATGGGAAGAAAAAGCAAAAGAACCCATGAATCAAGCTCTAATAGCTCCAAGAGATCAAAAAAGATTTTTAAAAAAAATTGAAAAAGAAAATGTGGAGAAGAAAAAGGTAGAAAGTAATGAGGAGAGCAGTAAAGTGAAAAAAAAATAGTGGAAGTGAATTAGAATGAGAAGTTAAGAAAAAATTGAGATTTAAAATTTTTACAGAGAGTAAAGCTAATGATGAAGCTTAGTCTAATAAAAAAATGCAAAAGAACAGAATGAGAAAAGTCAAATTCTCATGGTAGAATAAGAGAGACTAATTCAAAATATATCAGGATGGCTTGAAGATTTCTTAACCAAGTGCAGGAATGAGGTTAACAGCTTTCTCAAGAAAGTGAAAAAAAGAGCATGCTACTGACAATTAGGATTAGCAAGATATGAGAATGGAAGAAAAGTAGTAACCTAAAGAAGTGAAGCTGTAACATCTTGTCCTAGAATTAACTGGTTTATAAATAGATTTATGGATTAGATAGCATTATAAATAAGTTTTGAGGGTTGTCTTGGTGCCTAAAGATGTTATAAGGGTCAAATAGTTATTTTGCTTTTAAAAAAAAAGAAAGGAAGTTACTGTAGCAATCTTCCTTCTCCACGTTTTCTTCTTCTCTATATCACCATTTCTTTCTTTCTTTCTTTCTTTCTCACCATTTCTTCACTTCAATTATCTTCAAAATTCATTCATCAAGAATCAGGCATCGACTTAAGTTTCTATTTCCAAATTCAAGTTTTGATAGACAAGTGTTTTGGTAAGGAATTTATGTGACTTTCAAGCTTTGGACCATGCAAAATTGATGTTTTGAATGAAATTTGAGTTTTAATGCATTGGTATATCAAAAACGGACCCTTGGGATGTTAAGAATGGTGTTTGGGATTGAATTGGGTTGATTTTTAGTGTTTTTGGAAAAAATCGGAGCTGTTTCTACATTTTTGGGTTGATTAGGTGATACCTCAGCATTGAGGAGGCACCTCAGTGCACTAAGGCGATGTCTCAGTGCACTGAAGAGGCACCTCAGTGGGTTTTTTGAGCCTCGGAACCCTAATCAAAGCTATTTCAAACCATTTTCGGGTCCTATAACATATTTTTTAGCCGTTCTTATGATTTTACTTCTGGATGTTAGGAGCAATCTCTACCCCAGCTGTAGAATATAGGCCAGAGCCAGATAGGTAGTCATTGCTTCAGTTAACACAGGTTAATGGTTATATGTATATAAAATTAATTAGTTTTGAAACTAAGTACATATAAATATATGTGTGTAAAGTTATCAAAATATTTTCTATTATATAATTATTGATGTTTCCTTACAAATAGGATTTTATCAAGTATCAGCTTGCAAAACATGGTTTTAAAAGTTACTAGCTTTTATATCAGAAATTGGGAACATATGACATATAATTATTGTTGATATAGCAAAAGTAATTTAAAGCAAGGATATGTTTAATATTTTTATAATGATTATATTTCATCAATATAAAAGTATCAGCTTTATAATTTAGTAAGTATGTTTTCTTAGCTGTTTGATATATACGAATGGTTTAATTTTATGGACAAACTTATACACTCGTGATATGTATCCTTTAGATTGTAGCATGATGACTAGTGTTGTATCTCAATAGTATTATTATGTATATGATTATATCAGTAATATTATCTAGTAACTATCTTGGGGATAGCGCTTGGTTGTGCATATAGCCTTGGAAACGTACAACCAGGTGGTTTAGCTCTGTGCATGTATATGACTGGTAGTATGTATACACGTGGGTTGCCAGCATCATCGTTGCGCCCATTGTGTCAGCAATTTAGCAAAATCTTTTAGTTACATGTTAATGAGTGTATGGGGTAGCATATTTACTTTTATGAATGTTATTTCTTAAACTTATCTCCGTTTTATTAGCAACTGTATAGCTAATGTATATTATTATTTTAGCTAGCAACAATCAGCTTGTGCATTCATTATATTATATTTATTTCAGCAGCTAAATAATATATTTATATCTTTATTATTATTTTAGCAAATAGCTAGTGTTCTCACTTTACTTTATTGTACTTTATTTTTAGTCCACTCACTGAGTATTTTGTTACTCACCACTCTTATTTTAAAATATTTTCAGAATCAGTGGAGTATCAACAATAGCTTGTATGACTTGTGTTGGTTTCCATCCAGTGTCTGGAAGAGGTTGAGCCAATATTTCCAAACTCTAGACTTTTGTAGTACCTTTAAGATTAACCTATTGCATGATAGACTTGTATTACGTGGGTTTTAAAGATGTTTAAAAGATTTTTATTATGTATAATAATAGCATTACCTTAAGTTTATCTTTATGTTTAAGTTATTAACAATATAGACATAATTTATATTCTACTGCCAACATTAGCACCAGCTTAGCATTTTTAGCATTTTAGCATGTCGCGCCTACTCACTAACTAGCAGAGTGGGTGTGATAGAAGCCCTAATCCATTTTATCCAAATTATCACCCTCTAAACCTCCTCCACCATAATAAAATCATAACTAGATCTAATTCAATTTTTAGCACCAATCCCGTGAAGCCAAGAAAGTCAGGTCTGAAACTAAACCCGAAGAAATCTAATTTCATTTCTTTCTCTTATGAACAATTAGCTTAACTAACTTTTGATACACTGATTATTATTCTTATTTGTGTAACTTTATGGCTATGTTTGGTTTAATTCCTTTTCTCTTTTATTTTTTTCCTAAATTTTTTGATTGATTACAAAAAGGGGGAGTAGAAGTTAGAATTTCTTAATCTTCATTGACTCTCATGCTACCAGCCTCATATACATTGCTTTGGTTCTACCTTTAAAAGCCTTCTATTTTGTAATTGATTTTTGTTCTTGATCGAATTATATCCTTAGTTTCTTGTTTTTGATTTGAAGAAAAATCCTTGATGCATTATAGTAATTTTTTTTTGTTTAATCCTCTGAGCTGCAGTTTTATGTCATGACAGAATTAGCTTAATAAATTTTTATTTGATCTTTGATTTTTTTATTGTATGACTTCATTCCAAAATCATTGATAAATTCAGGGGGAGAATTTTTGGCACAAACTCTGTAACATCCGTACTATTGAGATGAATTTTATTCAATTAATGATAATTAGAGATTTATTTGCTTGTAGTAAATTGAGATTATTAAGAGTGATTATTATTATTATTCATATTTGTAAGAATATATATATATATATATATATATAGTATAAGTATGTGATAGCAATAGAAGTATAATTAAATAGAATGTTGGAGGGATGAAATTGAAAAGAATTGAGGACGAGATTGAAAGAAGAATAGATGAAGGATGTAAAGATATAGAAGGAAAATAAGAGAATAAAAGTGGAGAATTGGCAAGTCATGGGTGAAGGTTGCAGAGAATATGTATGGGGGAGGTATGGTAGTTAGAAGAAGAAAAGGGAGAAGTGGATGAAAAGAAGAAAAAGAAGAAGGGAGGTGAAGAAGGTGGAAATCTGCAGCTGATAATCATAAATTCGTCTGAGTTGATCAAGGATTTGTATAAATTCATGTGAGTGGACATCAAACAAAGACTTTATTTATGTTTTTGTGTAGTTTGAATATTTTGATTCAATTTTACAAAATACTAGATTTTTAATTGTAGATTTAGTGTTTATTTTGAATAAGTTAGGTTTTATGCTAGTAGATTTGTGCATATCAGTAGCTATTTGAGCTTTTGGTGTTGGTATATGTTGGATATATTCAAATTTTTAGTGTTTCAGTTATTGTCTGCAATGCCTGAGGTTGATTAGGCAGTGCCTCTTCGATGAAGCGATTCCTGATCTTCTAGAGGCGCCGCCTGATTGAAAGAACCACCTCTTACAGAGGCAAGCTTCTCTACAGGGGCGGCGCCTCTGTATCAATAGGGCAGCATCTTTGTACAAAGGAGGTGCCTCTATAACCTAAATTATCTTCTATTTTAGCTGTTTTTAATTAGAATTTCACAATAACTTAAACCGAACCCTCGATTATCAATAAGAACACTTAAATGATTGGAATTGTCATAAATTGAGTAAAGAAATGAATTTGAATCTTGTTTTATATCCAATTGAAATTATAATTCTATATGATACAAACACAAAGTCTCAAACAAAGGGACTAAAGTGGTTTAATCAACTATAGTGTTGTAATTAGTGGTGAACTAATAATAAACAGGAGAACAAATAATGAAACTTCACTTTATTAATGGTTATGCAAAGTATAATTAATCAACTTTCCTATGAACAACTAATTATTGTGTGTGTATATATATATATATATATATATATATATATATATATATATATTATATGAGGGTTAGAAGTGTATTATTAGGAAAGTTGAGTATTCAATGTTTATAACTGTCTTTGGGACATCACATGGATTCAGATGTGCCTTTGGGGCAAATCCTTGTGGTCTAACCGTATGCATACGAGGTTTGCGAATCAATTTTTGTATAAGGGCTAGTTTGGGTCGCTAGACATGAGAGTGATGAGGGTTGTAATGAGTGATACAATTATATATTAATAAATAAATAAAAAAAATTGGAAATTCAGTTATATGAATATCAAAAATATATAAGTAAAGAAATTAACTTAAGAAAGGAAAGAAATGAAGTTATAATAAGAGATGTGAATTTATTTGCAAACAACTGAGTTGAATTTTATTATCTAAGTGTAACACCCGCTCCTCTAGCACACATGTGTGGTGTGTGAGATACCTTTTATGCATATTTGATAATTAATTATTTGAGTTTAGTTTGGGTAAATATATTGTAGAAAGGACTAGATTATAAGGGCTTGTTTGTAGCGAAAATAAGTTTAAGTGCTAGAACGTAAGTAGAGGGGTTCATTAAGGATTAAAATGGATATTTAGCCATAAATATCACAAATTTGGCTTAATCTTCTTCTATCCTACGTGAGCACGCATGTATGTGGGTGTATGTATGTATATAGGAGAGTGAAGGTTAGAGGAAGTTACACCATTTCATTTTCTTCAAAATAGCAAGGGTTT
>CATIWO010094307.1:0-21559 GCA_949673435.1 Macaranga tanarius | reverse complement strand
GAAATACCATAATTTTTTTGCACTATGTTGAACAGTAACATGCAAAATTCTACAAAAAATTACTATTTTACTATTCATCAAATTACTATTCCGATATCCGTTTCGAACACAGCTTGCGTCAAAAAATTCCACGTAATTTTCTCTTCCTCGTGGTATTTTTTTTTCCAAAATACCATATTTTTTTTTTCCGAAATACCATCAAATTACTGTCCCAAATTTCACTTTTTTTTTGTGAAATGCATAAGGCATTTCGCGTGTGTTAGAGGTGAAATGCCTTGTTTAAAAAAAAAAAAAGTATTTCGCCATTAGCATTGACGAAATTGACATTTCGCCAGTGCTACCGGCGAAATGACTGGCCCAACGCCACATCATCAAAAACTACCACAAAATTGGAATTTTTTTTAAAAAGAACCACAAAAGTTGGAATTTTTTTTTATACAACTACAAATTTGGTATTTATGAAAATTTGGACCATATTTTAGTAAATAGCCCCACAAATACTTATTAAATGTTTTTTATATTGATTTATAGTTAATTTTTATCAAATAAATAGTAATTTATTATTTTGTTAAATATATTAGAACAATTTACCAATTAATTATATAGCAATATATAACTTTTTTTTTTTATTTTAGTGTAAGCAGTGTGATTTTGAAAACTATACATATCAAAACAATTAATATATGTACATCAAATACAAAAAATTTCTTATAAATTCATCTAATATTATATAAATGATTTTAAAAATAATACTTCTAAAAATTAGAAAAGACAATATTAAAAAATGAAAGAAATAAAAAAATAACTTATTATGAGAATAAGAAGTAAAAAAGGTGAAATTAAAAGTATCGCCTTATAAAATAAGATCTTACAAATTTAATATTTTAAACTCAATCAAATATAAAGTAATTAGAGAAAAAAATAGTAACACAAAATTTAAAATGTCAAGTTGGAATTAACAGCCGATAAAAAATATTGACGTTGCAAATTCTAAATAATTTTTTACTTGCTTTATATATATGTAGATAGTTTTTCTTTTTAATGAATTTGCAAATAATGAAATTATATCAAATTAAAAGAAAATACTAAAATGTATATATAGTTTATGATTTTATTTGAGTTTAAACATTCAAATAAAATTTGGTGTAATTTGGGTAATTTATACTTATTTTTCTTAATATTTTAACCAGATTCCACTACCGTTTTAAACATCCAATTTGTCATCTAAAATTTTCAAAATTCTAATTTTAGTCTCACTAAATTAAGTTCTTTTTATATTTTTTTAGTCTGACAAATCACGGTACGCTGACTTATATCCCTACATGTTGGTTTTATTATGTTAGTATTTCATATTATGTGGGTACAGCCGTACAGATAAGCGAACCGGAGATTTGTTAGACCGAAAAAACGCAAAAAGAACTTTAACAAGACCAAAATTAAAATTTTAGAAATTTTAGGTGACAAATTAAATGTTTCGAATAGTAGTGAGATCTAATTAAAATGTTAGGGACAATGAGTATAAAATACCCTTGTAATTCAAATAATATTATATAATTTAAATTCATTCAAATTACATATATAATTAATTGAAAATCTAAATTTTTAAGTGTAAAAATTAAGTAATATTATTATAGGAGCAAAAATGAAATAATTTAGTATAACTTTTTTCTATAGTCACACACACATATATAGAGAGAGCTTTGTGGAGTGGGTGGGGGCAAGTGCCCCCATTGCCCTCACCCTAGCTCCGTCCCTGCTGTCCTTACCTTAGCAAGAGCTTAATCTAATGACATGGTACTTGAAATTGCTAGTATAATACCAAAAATTAGACTTAATACATTTGCAACTCTTGAAAATGATATATTTATCAGTTTGCCCTCTTAATTTATAAATTAATTATTTTAATCTATGAACTTACTAGAAATATAATTTATAAACACTTTTTAGCAAGTTTTGTTGTCTAAGGGCCTGTTTGGCTAAGCTGTTACTGATAGCTAATAACTGTTGCTGATAACTGTTAGCTGATAGCTGATAGCTAAATGATACTACGTGTTTGGTAAAATTATAACAGCAGTTACTGATAGTGTATTTAATTACATATATAGACATTATATATAATATATGATTTAAATATTAGTAATAGTTTTGTATGATAAAAAAATATTAGTTATACTTATAATTAGAAATATTATAGATGGTTTTTAATTATTTATACAATTTCAAAAATAAATATATCTATTTTTATTAAATTTTTGACAATTTATTTTCAATAAATTATTATTATTATTATTATTGAGCCGTAAATTTTTTTATTAATATAATTTTTAATATTTTTATTTGTTTGGTTAATATTTTTACTAACTATAATATTAAAATTTTAATAACTATCCAAATAATATTTTATTAAGTGATGATAATAAGTTATTTTATTAAGTAGTGATAAATAGTTAAAATTAAAAAGATAAGACAGTAAATATAATTTAAAAAATAGAGCTGTTGGTGAAAAGCTCCAAATTTGAGCTGATATGAACTGGTATAGTTCGGGTATCTAACAGCTACCAGCTTATTTTCAAAAAAATTAATCAAACAAGTTTTTGTAGTTGTTGGGAATTGAACAGCTAACAATTTCATCCCAACAGCTAAAACAAACATCCCTAAATAGTTTCGATTTAATTTAAAAATACCATTTAGTTTAAATGACTTATAAACTAACAAAATTAATGGTATGTAAAAATAAATTTAAAATCCACAAATTTCTTTTACTTCATATAATTGGTGCATTTCTTTTGTTGCATGCACTTAAACATATTGAACTAAATATTATGGTATGTACTAAATTAACTAAGATTAACTAGTAGCATACCTATTGGGCGACCAAACAACAGTTCTATCTCCTGGAAGATCTGCGAACCAAATTGCCAATTGAAACCGATCGCGAGTGTCTGCTTGAGTAAACCCAAATGCAAAGGTGCCATTGTCCGAAACCCATGCTCGATCTTCTCTAGCCAACAATCTCGAACCCAACTCAATCCTGCTAGCCATGCAACACCCATCAAGCCCAGCTAAAACCAGTAACAAAAACACCAAAGATGATACATAATTAGCATCCATCGTGAACTAAATGGCCAATGACAATAAATTTTGTGTAGCTCAAGAGCTAAAGCTAAAACAAAACATATAAGTGGCAACGTATACGCATTATATATGGGAGGGAAAGAAGGAAAAATTGGAAATCTGATACCACGTGTACAGTGGTGGGTGAGCTAAACTTTGAAAAATAAAAACTCGAATGAAATAGTCGGCTTAAGGATAAAAAGCTGTGGATGTTCTTCCATGAATTGTGACCAACAAAAGCCGATGCAGGCTGACACGTACGCATTTCTTCAAGTTGATTAGCGGCTACTGATTGATTGTTGAAAATTTTTGCAAGTATATATGTTCTATTTATCCATCAAATTATTATTAATTAGGTGTTTTTGGATATATATATATATATATATATATACACACACGGCTGTAATAACTCTTAATAATAGAATTCAAACACGTGTATCTTACGATGTTATTGGAGAGAAATTATCATTAAATTATTTTCTTATTGGCTCAAAATATATGTTTATTTATATATCTGTTGTGCATTATATATTTAAATTAAATAAAAAAACTTCTTCCAATTATATGAGGATTTGCATATCACAGAAAAAAATGTCGGCTACGACACTTGAAAGTCAGATTATGTAATCTATTTATAGACTTATGTTCGATAATTTGCACCCTTATTTTTCTTAAGTAAACAACATTAAATTAATATCATGAAATCTTCAATTTGTCAACAAAATATAAAGCGAGTTCCATCAACATTGACAAACAACATTTTTTTTTTCCTCCGGAGATCAAATAGAGGTACTTGGTCATGTCAATGCATATAGATGTGAATGGGCCAGGGTGTTAAGAAAATCGAATATATGTTGAAATATAGGCACTCGAATTAATGCATTATTGCAGGGGACCATTTTTGTTTATAACTTATATCACATCAACTAATTATAACTAAGAAATACTGCAATGATCCACATTTTAAGCTCTTGACAAAATGTAATGGATTTACTTAAAAACTCACATTTGTTTTGCAGGGGAAAGGTGGTTTATTAAGAAAAATTTTAATTTCAATTTATTTTTTTTTTCTATATTTATGTATTAAATTATTATTATTATTTATATATTAATAATATTTACTCAAAATTAAATCAAATTAAATTAAGATTATTTCAATTTAAAAATTTAAAGCCCAACTAACAACCGAACTTCTAATGCTTCCGCGTTGTCTTGTCACAATCGATAATCTGTTAGAACGACGTCGTATAGGCTCCCTGCCGACATCCTTCCATCGTCATCAGATGCAAAATTGGTCACCAACCTTTGATGGAAATTCCACTTGTCTATCTGATGCATAACCTCACACCTGCTCAATGCCGTGATTCTGGCCGATCTGCCTCGTCTGGGATGCCACTTTCAAGTTCCTGCTGCCAATTATTGGCGCGTGATCCATACACTTGTTTTTCCTTTTCAAGCGTTAGGGTTTTGAAGTATCTAATCAGAAGCTCTTACGATGTCTCAGTGAAGGTTCTCTTTTCTTTTCTTAGTATTTGTTAATTAACGTTTAGTCAGTCGCTCAAATATCGAATTACAGCTGAAATTAAGCAAGAATTTGTTTGTTTATATAATATCTGTAAGTAACTAACTGCAACAAAATTATTAATTTTCTTTTAGAAATAGCTTTTTGGTGTTGAAGTTATACTCGAGTAAATTGGCAATTAGCTGTATAAGAATGTATGCATGCCTAAAGTTTCATGAAAATAATTTCAATGTTTTTTTAAAAAAAAATTTTGGGCGGCAAAGATAATAAAATTTGATTAGAAACAACGAAGAGCCAGGTTTTGCATTTGATGGTCAGTGCAATTTTCTGTTCCAGTAGTAGTGGCTCTTCCTATATTCCAGATTTTATGCCTCTTAAGGGTTCAAACTGAAGCTAACCTCTTCTCCTTAATTTAGAGTTCTGGTTCTTTCAATTTGGTCCTCAGCTCTCAATTGAAAATTTTACAGTTGGGACAAATGCAACTGTTTAGCATGCATATTTGGTGGTATATCAGTTGTTTATGCGATGGATTGGGTGCATGTGTACATTTCATTTTTATTTTTTATTTTTTATTTTTTAGTCTACATGGAAAACTGCAGATGCATCTTACATAAACTGCTGAACGTATATTTTTGCTGCCCTGGATTCCCTCATTTTGATCTTGTATAATTCGTATATTAGCTCACATAGCAGGGTTGAGAAAGGAATCACTGGGGTGCAGAGGTCATGCCATGTACAGCGTCTTCATTGATGTAGCTGAAGGACTCGCTGGGATTGTCATTCTCCACTACTCCTTGCAAGATTTTATATCATTCCTCCCGACTGCTTCAAACTTAGCCTCAAAGAAACATGCCAGTTGAATGTTCCCTTTTGGGTGCCTCATGTTTCTCCTGCTCAATCAACTCTCTCACATGAACTTGAATTTGTTGTCTATTCTTCCATCAATATCTGTAACTGCCTCAAGTGTTCGGCTCTCACTGTTGCACAAGACCTGATGGCAATGGTCTTCTATGCCTATGTAATTGTAGTTTCAGTTTGTTTCCGTAAACAGGAAGAGATTGTATTCTGCAGATTCCTTCCCCCCTCATTCACCAAATACATGCACGTATGGTGGTCAATCCTTGTGAGCAGAGTAGCTTTTGCCTTCGCTTATTTCAATACACTAAAGATGCTACCACTCGTGTTTCTTGGGGTGGTGATTGGTGATGTCCTTACATATTTACAGAACCTGTTTGCACCATCACAGCCTCTGGAATGCCTTTATATTGTTAGATTTCATGAAATGATATTTACAATATATGCCATTTTGAATCAGGTGTACTCACATCCCCTCGCCTCACCATGTAAAATAAAGCTGAATGCAGCATTCCCATATCCCAATAGATTCTTCTTGGCAGAATAACCAAAATTATCTTAATTTGGTGTCTCTCAATACCTAGTTTTCCTCATCTGCTGACCACAAAATATGCAATTGCATTGGTACAGTAAATGATTATGCTCTGACAAAGCTATTTATTGGTCGCGTCCCGCGTCCATACATAACAATGTAGAATACATTATCTCTTAGCAAATATACCTTGTAAGAAATAGAATTCTTTTATTTTAATTCATGTTGACAGGTTTTGCAGTTGTATTGCACTATATATACGGTCATTAGATTAGTAATTGAAGTTTATGTTCAATCATATTATGGCAAAAGTTATTAGCAGATAAGAGGTTTTCTGTTCGGAACTACCTGCTTTTTTGAATGACATCCCACTATCTTTTGATTGGCTGAAAGTTTGGTATGATGGAGATATCTTTGTGAATTCAACTTTTGCTGTGTCAGCAAGATGTCCCTCCTCGTTTCTTCTTTTGCTATAATTCTATAGTAATAACATGTTTCTGTGATGTATTAAATGGAGGCCCACTTTTCGTAGGTTATAACAGAATCTTTAACTGGAGGCATCTCTTTGGATTTAACCGGGTGCTGAAGTATGGATGCTGTTGTTGGGTAGGGCTGTACCGAAGAAAAGGACAGATGGTGGAGTGGAGCGGAGTGAGAAAATAAAAAACTCAGAATTTTAATGAGATTTGGAAATGTGCCTAGGTTCTCGAGAGTGGAGCGGCTGTTTTTTTATTAGAATTCGGAGAATAATCTCTTAGGGTTATAAATACAATATATATATAATTCACGGTACATTTACAAAATTACATGTACCGTAGCTATATCCTTGTGATTATATAGCATAATTTCTCTAATAGCTTTTTTAGCAATTGCCTAATGTCCTAGAGGGATGCCATTGGGGGACCAATTGGTTTCAAGTCGCTTTCTATTTTTGGCTTTTGTCCCAGAAACTTTGGTCATTGTCCAATTCATTCTCCGACATCCTTGGGGACCCTTGTCTGCTATTTTTGTTTTTCAAGATCGTTCGTAAACAATAATTAGTTACTGTTTGGATGAAAATGACGTTGCTTTCTCAAGCATTTAAGTTTTAAGGACGTTCGAACTCACCACCACTCGGACTGTTAGTGGATGTAAAAGCCTGAAATTTCTACACCAAGAGTCTTCGTTTTTTTCTCTTTTTCAGATCTCAAACGTATCTGTTTAACTGATCCAAGAACAAAAAATATATATATAGCTATATATTTTTTTTATTGTCTATTTTCTGTACTGTTCAAGGTTCAATGGCATTTATGTCTGGTGTCCTGTTGTATTTGTTTTGATGTTGTAGCGAACGAAAGGACTGTAAATACTATTTTCTTTATTACAGCTTCTTAATCTTTCTGATGTTGCACTTTTGTTCTGTTAACCCGATATATTCTTCATCGAATATCTGGCATATATATGCTCCTTTTGTGCTTAAATGTCTACTAATATTTTCAGATGATGCCTGGATTTGTAATTCTATTTCTGAAACTAGAATAGATTAGAAATCTGAGCTTCACATCTAGTAGCATTTTGTAAAAAAAATTGGTAGATATTTTTGTCTATATGCTACTACAGTCCTTGTGTCTATATGTTAGCTGACGAAAATTTTCAATTGATTCCCTTATAATATGGAGTGTATTTAGGATATTAAATTCATAATTTCGAGCATCTTAGGGACCTACTTGTCTTTGTTGAGTTCATCTAATTGTACATAGAACAGGGCCCGTACACAGTTTAAAGTGCTTTATCTTATAGTAAACTGCTTAATCATTTAATTTTGAACCTTGGCTATTGCAGTTCTGATGTGAACATCGAAATCATGAAATTGTGTAAAGATGAGACAAAAATTAAAGCAACTAAAGTGCTATCAACAATTTTGTCTAGAATGTATAGATTATGGGTTCATGAGAAACATTCAAAAAGCACTACGCTAGTTGTATTCCCTTTAGTCTATAGCTTTAGCAGTAGCTTGGATAAACAATGGAGTATATGCATGAACCTGTTTCCAATAAAACACTAATTGCCTACCAGTGCACATCTATGGGATATGGGTTTATCAGACATGTTCAAAAGCATAGGATTTTACCTTTTATTTTTCCTTAATATGTCTTTTTTGTTCCTAATGTTGCTGAACAATGGAATATGCATGGACTATTTCTTAAATTTTTTAAAATATAACTTTTTGTTACTTGTATAGTAAAGAGAAACCATCTTCACTGTGAAGTTCGAGAGATATAAAGTACGTATGAAATAAAGAATAAGTGGGGTAAAAGTGTGATGCAACATTACATAATGGGTGCTCTGTGGGGGCACACATTTCTGTTTCTTTTCCCCTTTTTTCTATTTCAAATATTCAAATTCATCGTCTCTTGCCAGACAGCCACATACCCATATGTTAGAAATAGGAATATATATACATATATATTGTGGTATATATATGTGCTTTTGAGATATATTTGATAGGAGGAGACCCCTGCTGTGCTAGCATCTACTACTCTGTGTCTATCTTTTTCTTTTATATTTGTGTATCCTCTTCCTCTCTTCTCCTACATATCTCTTGCCAAGAGTGTTACAAACCATGGAAACCTCTCAACCTCTTTCTATTGAGAGCTTTTCATATAGTTGGCTTGTAAACCTGAAACCATCCCTGGAAAGCCTGGAGGGTTCCCTCAGGGCCTCTCTTGATGCATCTGATGAAGCTTCTTTCATTGAGATGGACCCAAGAATGCCACCCTCTAAGAGATTCTTTAGAAACTCTCAGGATTTTAAATTTGATTTCCCCACATCACAATCTCCTCTTACTGTTGTTCATGCTGATGAGCTCTTTTCCAATGGTTATGTGATGCCTATTTTTGCTGATCCTTTGAAAATTGAGTCTTATGAGGTTTCGGATTCAGCTTCAGCACTTCCTACCTCTTCACATACACCAAAAGTCGTTGTCTCAGCAAGAAAAACTCGGTGTCCTTCACTGAGGAGGTGTCGGACATTGTCAAAGCAGATGTTTCAGAAGTATTTCGATTTTCTCAGGCCATTGTATCGAAGAATTCGAGGTCAAAGGTCGAGTTCTAGAGCTGAAAAAATGGATACAAAAGTTCAGGTGATGAAGAGGTGGATATATTCCGCTGAAACATCTCCAAGAATAAGTGTAGCTTTCTCTGTAGATGATTGGCGGAGATCTTGCGATTCTGAGAGCTCAATTTATGAGGCGGTTCTCCATTGCAAGAAATCCATTGGTAAGAGCTTATTGTTTCATCATAATTAATTAATGGTTCCACAAAAAGATTCATTATTCTGAATTTTTTATCTCTAGAAAAAAAATTATCAGGTTCTGATATTCTTCAATGTTGTGTTACTTTCAGGGAAATAAATTGAGTGAGGCTGTTGTGCAAAAAAAAAAAGACATAAAACGAAGAAATAAGCAAAAAATGTTCATATTCACATGGGAAGACAGAAAATGAGAGGAATAAAGAAAGTTCAGCAGCCACTTGTTTTTTGTTTTCTTCTTTATTTTTCTTCTTTTCTGAGGATAATGTAAATTTGTTTGGGAGGAGAAAATTGGAACTTTGTGGACCGTCAGGGCTTGGCAAATTCTGGTGGCCTGAGGCTGAGAAAAAGAATTGAAGACAAATTAAAGTTTTTTCGTTTGTCTCTTTTCTTTTATGGGAGGAAAAAAAAAGCTATTAATTACAAAGATTCTCTCCCTTAATTATATCTGTAAAGCTTTATTTAAATGATATCAGAATTATTATTTTATTCATGGCACATTTCCATAATTTTCTCAATTCATTTCCAAGTTCCTTATCGTCTCTTGGAGGCAGTTTTCATTTTTGGAATTAGATTCTTCATGTTTGCTTACATATATAATATTTCAATTATTGAAGCCTGCTACTGAAATTCTGCAACCCTTTGATTTTTTATGAAAGTCTTCATTTTCATCATGTTGAAGTGCTTATTATCTATTTGGTCTCACTGAAATAAGGTCATGCAAAAGGTCAAATTAAATTTCAAGTACTTGCAATAATTTCTGAGTGTAAATAAGCAGAATTAAAAAATAAAAAAAAATAAAAAAAAAAGGCCTTCCATGAAACTGACCTAACTAGTTTTAATCTGTGATTTAATCTCCAATCGCAATTCCATTTGGAAATTAAAAAATTTATGCATTGACATCGTATGTACTAAATTCAACTGGGCAGCTTAGCTAGTTGTTAACTCTGACTTGGTAAGTTTCTTGAAACGTTTTGCCTTAGCATTATTATTCCATGCATCTTCATCTATTTCTACCAACTGAAGCAATTAATTGTTAAATATTGCCTAGTGGTTCTACTTTCTATTATCCAGTTTATTTTAATTGCAATATATAACACAGATTCAGAAAACACATTTTTTATATGCATATCCACACACTGAAAAATCTCCCACATGCATTTTTATCATCATTTTTTATATATAATCTTTATACAACAAAAAGAAGTCTGGTTGATCAGGGTCACAAATTGTTTCATTAGTTATGACCTATGCAATTGGTTGTGTCCATGCCCATACTCCTCAATAACAAATAAATATCATTCTTGTAACTAAGCAGCAGGTGATCTAACAGCGAATATATATATATATATATATATGTTGCATGAAATTATAAAATGTTCAAATTTTTTTTTTTTTATATACATAAATGTGAAACAAATTGATACGACCAATCGACAACACTCCACTTCAGGTCTGATTGATTCAGCTAATTAATTTGATAGGTCAGTTTCTTGGCTTTCTTTTTCCTATCACGGATAAACAAAAAGTGACACAGACAGAGAGTGAGACAGCACTGAGGAAAAATGAAGATCAGCTTTTGATTAATTTTTTCACATTCCTTACTTTCTTTAGTTTCTAACATCTAAATTTTAATCACCCATTTGGCTAAAATGCTACTAAGAAGTTAGAAAAAAAGAAAGAATTCCATTCTTTTCTTATGTTGTTCAATGCCAGAGGTAAAGAACTAATTGCTACCATTGCTTGAATCCTAGGCTAACTCTGATTCTAATGAGCCTTAAAGGGACAGGCAGCATGTTCTTTGGTCTATTGTCAGTACATGTCATGCAAGGTAGACCCCCACAAGCATTTCCTCATACGTTTAATTTTGGAGCATAATCATGATTCATGGCAATGGACTTGTTTTATATGCCAATATCTTTGCAGCAGTATTCAAACATACAGTTCTCTACGTTCTATAATTAGAATGAGTGATATGTTTGGTTTAATTGACCAAATCAACCAGTTAGAATGCTTGCACTAACAATGATTAAGAAAAAATGGTAACTCAAGCCAAAAAGTGGGCAAGGATTGCAGCCACATCATTTTGCCAGGCCTGTGCACTCATCACAGAAAAAAAAAATTATGAAACCTACAAAATTTTAACCAAGTAAATTGAGCATTACATGCTCCAATAAAAAGCCAACGGATTCAAGAATGGATGATCATGTTATTTTAAGGGATTTATCTGGTCCCCTCAACAAATGGGGTCCAGTATGTGATGTATCTTGGCCTCCTGAAATTAACCAAATTTAAGCAAATGTTGAAGCCTTTAGCATAACAGAAAAGAAGGAAAAAAAAAAAAAAAGGCATAGCTGGCCTAATGTAAGCCATTGAAAGTTGTAACAGAAAATGGCTCAGAAAGAGAAGATGATCACATGTGAAGTAAGTAGGATAGGGAGACAGTGATAAAATGTGATAGGAGAAGTGACAAATTGAGATAACATTGATTTTGTGTTTTCTATCTACTCCTTTTTTGTCTTCCATGAATTTTCTGCTTCTAAAAGAAAGCAGCATACCCCAAGAGGTTAGCGTTTATGGCTTTTTGTTTTTCTCTTGTAGCTAGCATCGACCCTTTTCTTCTGGGGGGGACCGAGACCTCTTACATGCTACTTGTCGCTGCAATCTATTCTTCAATCCTTTTACCTATACTAACATCGCACTCCATGTCCTAATAACAGTTCCTGTCACAAAAACATTTGCATATTCTGAGATAGGGTGCGAGATTTTTGCATTTATGCCCTCATATTTAATATTCGAGTCGAGTCCAGTGCTTAACAATATGACAAAGAATTATCAAGAAGCAACTTCATGAGAGAGCATTGCAAATGCAAAGAAGTGGCAAAAATGGACTGAAACAAAGAAAACAGGAAGGGGGACCAAGGACCTTACTTACATGCCGTATTCATGTGTCGTATGCACTCAGACTAAGGTCATTGTTGAGGACAATGAATACTGTCTAGTGTCTGGACATAACATGTACATACATGCGTGTATTATATAGTGGCATGCAGATGCAGTGTCAATATCAATGAGTTGTTCGGTTTTAGCTGCCTGCCTTTTGAAGCAGATGGATGCACGTACAAATCTTTCTCAGATAAGTGACGTTCACCATTCGAGACGCACCCAACCCATATGGTAGTTTTGTTTGCTTCCTATCCTTACTGTTACTATTGGGCATCAGCCTTAAGGCTCAAGCACATTGTCCTTGCATTTCCATTGGTCTCTTCCAGCATTCCTGTTCAATGATCTTGGATTTCCAGGCCCATTTAGCCCACTGTGTAATGGAGTTGGACTCCCCTTGCTTTAACATGCACATTGAGTGTTCTTTAGCATGCATGTGCTTGAGGCTCTGGAAATCGATCGCTTCCACCACCACATCGTTCATTTTGGGTTTAGTGTTACGTCTTATATAAATTAGAACAAATTACATTTTCCCCCATGAGATTTGACCGAATTCATATTTTCCCCTTTATCCTTCAGTTTTCATTTTATCAACACTTTATTCCTTCTGATAAGGTTCGGCGAAAATCTTATATTAAAAATATATTTAACCCCCTCTATTTTATAAAAAAAAAACACTTTAATCCCTCTATTTTAATATTATAAAATAATTTAGTCCCTAAAATTTTTAGTTACTTTAAATTTAAAATTTCAATATCAATTAAATATTTTACACCTATAAATGTATGTATCAATATATTAAATAAAAAAATAAAATTATAAATTTCCATCGATTTTGTTTTATTTTTATTTTTTGCACTTAATTTAATTAATTTTTTTTTATTAACTTACAAAAATTACAATTGTTGAAATTAAACACTAAAAAATGAATAACTTTATTTTTAAAATGAAAATCAAGCAAATTAATGAATTCATTAAGGTTGTGATTGGATGCAAGCATTTGATTTGAAATTCTAGATTTCAAATATTAGATTTCAAATATAAGGATTTCAAATGACATGTAATTAGATGTTATTTGAAATCCTCATTAAATGAGCTTTTAAATTTAGTTGGATTTTTTTCAAATCCGCATTAATACAAATCCATATAGTTGCCAAACAAGAGATTTGATACAAATCCAAATCAATGATGAAATCTTTTGCATCCAAACATACCATAAAATTATTACTTGATTTTTGAATATAAGATATTGATAGAACCATGTGTTAATATTGGAAAAATAGTTACTTTTAAATATTTAAAATTAAAAAATTATATGATTTAATTTTATTAAAATAAAGAGATTAAACTGTATAATTTCATAAAATAGAGGGACTAAACTATTTTGTCCTTATAAAACAGAGGGACCTAAGTGTTTTTTAATATCAAAAATTCACCGAACCCTATCGGAAAGACTAAAGTGTTGACGGAGTGAAAATTGAAGAATAAAAAAATTTGATTTTCAAACAAGAGGGGGAAGTGTGAATTAAGTTAAATCTCAGAGGAGAAAATGTAATTCACTCTATAAATTATCAGTATTAAAAGCTCCGTCAATTCTGACTAATTTATTTATTTAGATCGATTAATTCTCGATTTAGACAATATTATAAACGATAAAAAAACTTCTGACTATTAATTTAATTCAATTTTATACATTATAACTCGAATTTTAAGTCGAGAACCACCTATATTAGCTGCTTTAATTGTTGGCAAATTGCAAGTTGAAGTCAAACGATTGATCGGTTTTGTTCTTCTTTATTTCATTTACATCCCGCAATCATTATCATTCGTTCCAGCAGCCATCAGCATATCCCAAATTCCTGCTGTATAAATAGCTGCAAGGGCGGGTATTATCCAATTTCAGACCTTAATTCTTTATCACTTCATTGACTACATTTTAAAATTACCAAATTCAGGTATTTGCGATCACATAACAATGGTAATTAATTCATTAATCATGATCCTGGAAAAAAGTTTTATTCTTTGGTTAGGAATTGATCAAGATTTATACTCGTGTATGGTAGTAGCAGTAGTAGACTGACCGACTGAGTAGTGCTGGCACTGGTCTGATACAACAGTAGCATATATTTCATTTCAAAATTTCTATAAAGTACACAAACTTACCGCATAAGCCTTCATTACCTTATGAGCGCAGGCTCACTGGAACTACATCAAAACTCCTAGTCTGTGTTCCTCGCATGGCTACAGGTTGAAGATTTAAGAAAATGGCAAGCATTTCCTAGACTGACGACATAATTCATCATATACAAGTCCCATGTGTGATGGGCATTTATGAAAAATAACTCATTTGCTATCTTCTGAGCTAGGTGGGTTTATAGAAGCTTCAATGTCATTGCAATCTGACGTTGCGAACTTCAAGTAATTTTCAATCTCTTTCTTTTCTAAGCTCCCAAGTCGTCGATGGGGTAACCACTTAAGGTGATGATGAATATGATGTTTTGGTTTCTTGTCGCTAATGGCAATCGCAATATCATTAGGGAACAGGTCTCGGAGCACCAATGCATGTATTATTGTTGTTACAAACAGAGCTGTTACTACTAATGTGGAAATAGCACTGAAAAGGACCTCCAGAGTCTGAGTTACTGCATTGGTCACTTCATTTGAGTACCTAATTGTCGCAATGGCAGCTCCTGTCATTGGAAATGTATATGCCCACCAAGCCAATGAGAACCTATATGTTCAAGTAAGCATCAAACATAAGACAATCTAGTACAAGAGGAAATTTGATGGACACAAAACTAGATGGTGAATCAGAGGCTTACTTGAATCCGCGGAAAAAATTGATACGAACAGCCTGCAGAATTACAAAACATATCAACATAATTAGAGATTATTTGCAGCAAGAATTCAAATTGTTCTTTTAAATGGTCAAGTTGACAAAAGACTAACCAATGAGAAATACAGAAACAAGGCCATGAAGTAAGCGATCCGCGCTCCATAATCAAAGGATCCTTGAATCTTTGCCCATGCCATGGAAGCAACACTAGGAGCTGCAACAAACAGGAAGAATACTGGATGGAGCTCCTTTGGGAGTGTTTTATTTGTTGGAAGTCTCTGGTAAAGAGTTACGAATAGGACTGTGTAGTGAGCTAATCCAACAGCAAAGAAGAAAATAGGCCCTTCTTTCAGCCCCATTGATGCACCCAACAATGCCCCAACAAAGTTCCCTACAACTGAGAGATGGTTTGTAGGATTTGCTACTTTTGAAAGCCTTCGTTGCCCTCCGGACATCCATTGTCCATAGATCTTGAGCGCAAGACAGAGGAACGGAGTCATAAGAACATACCAAAGAGCAGCATGTAGGTTGTTAGCAACTGAAGGAGGCACTCCAAGGGCTAAAAACAGCAAGGCTATCCATGGTGCAAAAAAGAAATTGACACGAATTGGGTGGTAGTACTCTCGACGAACGGCTTCGAAGTAGAGAATTATTTTCAAAATATAGATGGAAGCTACGGTGACTACAAGAGCAAGAGAGATGCACCATAGAACAAGATTTACAATGGGACTAACGTGGAGAAACTTTGAGGAGGCAGAGTTTGCCAGGGTTTTCCACAGGATTGCTTGGCTGCTAGTGCCAAGACAGATTCCAAATGAAGTGATAGGAAACCGGAGAAGAAATGGCCATGTTCTGTCATCTGGCAGCACTATCTCCTCTGAGACCTGTGAAAATAGCAACATAAATTAAAATTACTCTAACTTTTCAGAATAGGTAAGAAAAATGAATTGGATTGAAATCATAAGTCAGAATTGGAGTTGGACGCAAGTAATTAAGCACATACCCTGAGGTTATCCAATTCAGGACCTTCGAGTGCATCATAATATCGATCTACAGGCAAAGCATCCTTATCTAATTTATGCTCAACCGAGTCCTCTGGTGGATGTTCAAGTGGCTTCCCACGCAAATGCGATATCTGCATGTCAAATTTCCCCGACCATGTTTTGAAAGAATCAAATCTTTTATCTGTCAATTTTTTCATATTCTGATGATAAGGGAAGTTGCCAATGTTGACTGCTCCTTCAACTGCATAACCCTTTGGCATAGGCTGAGAAAGAAATTTTTTTTGATTTGTGTGGGTGCCGGTACTCTTAGATGCTGCAGAAGAAACTGGGATTCCATTGCTGAAAACTGTTTCACCATTTTCTTCACAAAGAGCTCCTTTGGTGTTCTCTGAGATGTGCCCTAGTGGAGAATTTGGCATGCTAATGGAAATCGAATGTACCCTTTGATGGTTGATGGATTGAGAAACCTCGTAGCAGTTCTCAAAAGCACCAGTTTCAGTTCCTCCCTGTAATATGAATGTGAAAATAAATTGTTATTCCTTCATCATAATATGTACACTTTCTTATGAACAAGAAAATCAACATAAACCCCTCCAATATTATCTGTAGAATCATGGCAAAATTACAATTTTTTTTAATTGTCACTGACTATAGTCTGTTCTTTTGCACGTAAGGACTTGATAAAAGGTTATAGCATACCATAGCTGATGAGCTGAAAGGATTAAAGCCACTTGGTCCGTTCTGATCAGTATTGGAGGTACTGTTACCATGAATGCTATCGAAGCCTGCCACTTCATTGGACGAGATGTGTTTGATGAGTGCCGGAAGGGATTCTTCTTGCTTTGACAAATCTACGATTTCCATTACAAAACAGCTAAACCTGAGAGCCAGTTATTTGAGGTATCACAGTTCAGCAAAGTGTGTTTAATGAAACAAAGCAACAATTTATTAAGTTCTGTTCTATATATGACTATTAGATTTATTTTGAAGGGACATTCACAGAGAGAAGCAGTGGGACATAGGAAGAAAAATGATCCAAACCCTTAAACCTTAACTCCACCCAGAAAATGGGAAGACAACAAGATTTAATAGTAACATTTATACGGACAAACAAACCGACAAAAATCAAACATAAAACTGAAAAACGTTGTTCCAAAAAAAAAACATAAAACTGAAAAACATTATAGAAATCAAGAAAGCTAAAAACACTCACCTTCTAGGCTTGATCAATGACAAGAACCAAAGAATATGCAAAGATGAAGATCAGCAAGTAGAAGCAGAGTTCTCAGCACCCAAAAAGCTTACATAAAACCAATGTTATACAGATACACACAACACAACTGCATCTCCAGAAAATTCTCAAGATCAAGAAAACCAAGCAAGCACAGATATAATGCCTTAAAAAAAGGTGAAAAAAAAAGAAGAAAAACTGAGCAAAACTAGCACACGTCTTTCTGCAATAGGAAGAGGTATATATATGTGTATATATAGTGATAATTGAAGGCGGGGATTTAGTTGACAATCAATACGTCAAATGCATTTAATTAAGTATTTTGTGAGATAAACGCTGAATTTTTTTTTTTTCCTCTTCTTTTTTTTTAATCATTTGAGGAGGACAGTATATGACACACATACATCCATGATCCATGTCAAGAAAAAACCAAGGCCATGTAAACAATTCATTGTATTTTTAATTAATTGCATGTTAGGTAACCAAAAAGTGCTACAGGCTTGAATGTTTTGTACTCATAAGTCATATCAATCATCATATAGTTTTTATTTTCTGAAAAAAAAAAATCCGTTTATGTTTGGTTTGACTTACCAAACTAGTTACAGCTAAAAATAGCTGCAATTGTTACTTCGGCTTCGGGTTTTCAAATTAGTATTAAAAAACATTACTTTTTTTAATTTTTTATTTAACATTTAACATAAATCATTCAAAATATCAATACATTCAACAAAAATGACTTTCTGAAAAAATCAGTATATATTTGGTTTAATTTACTAAAATAATTACAGCTAAAAATGCTGCAATTGTTATTTTGGGCATTCAAATTTAGTATTAATTTTTTATTTAACTCTCAACATAATATATTTGCAATAAATAAATTCAATGGAAATGACTTTCTATGTTAAAAAATAAATTATTAATGTATGAACTATCAACTCCTGATGCAAGATATAAATGTTTAAATTCCATTTTATCTTAAATCTATTTTTCAAAATAAAATATTCTAATAACAAATTGACAATTTAGAGAGTTATTAAATAAGAAATTAAAAAAAAAAATTAAAAGGTGTTAGGTCAAAGTTTTCAATACCAGTATTGATAAAGCCTCCATCAGTCCATCTAGTTGTACACCATAAGAAAATGAAGGATAGAAAAAAAAAATCCACCGAAATGCTGCGTCTATTTTGATTATTTATTTATTTATTTTTCACAAATGGTGGCGCACATGTATGAAAAGGAACATTAACGGAAGCAGCAAGAACTTGAAAAATAAAATAATACTAATAATTATTTATGAATGAATAAATAATGGAACCATAATCTAGGATTAATTTGCTCATTAAGTCAATTTTGGTACCTAATATTTTTAATTTCATTTTCTGGGAACATATATGTTATCTTCAATTTAGCAAGCAAAGCACAGGAAATTAAAAATGGAGTTTTATATTACAAAAATGAAGGTTCAAGTAAACAAACCCGGAGAATATGCCAAATCATAAGGATTCAACTACATTTTTTCTCCCTGTACTATACTGAATTTAAAAAATTAATTGTTCTTATCATTTGATTAAAAAAAATGAAGGAATATAAATGGAAAATCATGATGCTCATACTCTTAATAAAACAAAGAAAAACAGACAATGCACGTATTTGGTCCAAAATTAATTTTAGGCTCCGTTTGTTTATAGAAAATATTTTTTTTTATTTTTTAATGTTTGGGTTACCAAAAAATAAGTCAAATAAACATAAGTTACTAGTTAAAGAAAAATAACTTAAAAATATGAGAAAAAATTATTTTTTAAGACTTAAATATCTATCAAATATAGAGAAAAAAAATCAAATATAATGTTACCATTTCTATATAATATTGTATAATTTAGGAAAAAAAATTTATTGTAAACCAAATACCAAAAATAATTTTTAACTATTTTTCTAATATTGTAGTCAAATATAAAATTTTAAAAAAATATTATATTTTTATGGAAAATTTTTTTCTTAAAAAATATTTTTCAGAGACAAAAATTTTTTCTTGAAACAAACAGAGCCTAATTCAATAATATTTCCATGAGGTCTAAATTGAGGAGAAAAACATGACTAATTAATGTTTAAATATAATATCAACAACAGAACATTAATATTTATGTGCAAAATCAATTTGAAAAATATATAAATTTAATGAACACATCAGCAACAAGTTAATCAACATCATTGACTTTCGAATTTTAGTTCAAGAACGTTTTGTAGGTGTCATGTTATATTTTTTTATTATTATTTTAACAATTAATTTAGAGAGTTTATTGAATTCTAATTAATTTGATTTGATTTGAACATATCATAAAAACAATAAACATTTCTTAATAACTAATAAAAATAATAAAAAAAATTTAATAACTAATCTAACATAATTATATACATCGCAATTCGAATCTAAAATAGCACTTAAACAAAAACAGTCTCTACCAACTAACTTCAACAGTTATTAATCAATTATATTTCTCTTTCCTTTCACTAATATTATCTACCTTTTAAAAAAATCAACAATTTGAATATAAAATCTATAGTTATATCACGACTCAGAATTTTATTACTTCACTGCTTACTCAGGGTAGTGCCCACATGACACATATAGCTAGATACAGCAAGCTTAATTGATAGGGAAAGGTCCACTTCTACACCATACACGGCTTCTTTATTTTGTGACCGATGAACATGCATGTCTGGCATATCCCAATTACTTATATGCATCGCTATTAATTTCTGGGAATATATGTCCCCCCAGCTGGCTATCTTCTTATACCAAATTCTATTAATTAGAGCTAATAAAGCCTATGGTTTTGTTATTTTTATAGTACTAATGTTTTGCTTTAATGAAGATGTATAGATTTGAGATTATTTCAAGCTAGCACACGCCAAAAAAGCAACTTTGTACGACTCGACCATCACTAAAGAATATCACTCCAATCAAATCCATGGCGTCAGTGTGTTTTATAAGGAAGCTAAGGTGTGATTGAACAAGTAATCAATAACAAAGAGCCCCGTTATGAATTATTGTGTTCGTAATAGTATCAGTATAATTCTTGAAAAAAAATATATAACCCCACAATAATTATGTGAATATTTTTTATTGACAAATTGACTTAGATATAAATGATATTAACCGTAATTCTCGAATATACAAAAATAAGAGATAAAATTTTGCCTATTTTCAAATTCAAACCTATAACAATTTTGAAAATGACTCACTTGTCTTCACTAGAATGTTGGTGGGCATAATATAAGTGACCATTTTATGTGCTTTACAAATAAATGTGTAAATTTCAATACAAGATATGTATCTAAATCTAACTCAAGCTTTACAATTAAATTTCTCTTTTTCTTCTTCATATAAAGTATATATTGACAAATTAATACAAAATGTCCCCACCAAATAACTAGTTAGCTTGAAAAGAAAACTCACGAATTTCCGATGCAAATTTCCCATGAATCTTTGGCTACTACATTTGCTTCACATTCATTACAACTTTAAATTTCATATGCAACGTACTTTTCAGAAGAAAATGAATTAAAAAACAATCTTATGGCTATATAAGTTATACATGTGGTTCGGTTTCTTCATAGTGAGAATTATTGTTCATGAAATAAGAAAATAAATGAATAAAATCAGTAAAAAAGAAGTCGTCCAATGGTTGCTTTCTTCAAAAACATCTGATAATCTATTAATTGAAAAAATAAAACTATATACTGACTTTCTAAAAAGAAATAAAGTTCGATTTGCTCTTAAACTTTTTGAACAGGTTTAAATTGTCATTTTTTGACCTTTTTTGACAATTTATGTAACACCCGCTCCTCTAACACATGTGTGTGTGTGTCGTATTAGATACCCTTTATGATTATTCGATAGTTGTTTTTAATTAAGTTAAGATGGTGATAGAATTGTAGAAAGGGACTTGTTTGAAGTAAAAATAAGTTCAATGACTAGTTGGGAAGAAGAGTATTTCATTAAGGACCAAAGTGGATATTTGGCAAGTAAATATTACAATTTTGGTTTCATTTTCATCCTCCCTACGTGAGCATGCAATATGCATGTATGTGGGTGTGCATGTATGTATAAGAATGAGTGAAGGGTAGAGGAAGTTACACCATTTTCATTTCCTTCAAATTAGCAAAGGTGTGATAGAGAGAGAGAGAGAGAGAGAGAGAGAGAGTTGCTTTGGCTGGAAAAAGAAGAATTGAAG
>CATIWO010094264.1:0-11618 GCA_949673435.1 Macaranga tanarius | reverse complement strand
ACTTTTAATATTTTTTATATATTTTTTATTTTGTATTTTTTGTAATTTAATATTTCAATTAACTAATATACAAGTATTTTTATACAGGAAATAAGGCGGCGGAGGATACAATTAAAATATTGCTGAGAGTTTGGAACTTCTGAAGTAAAATGTGATTCGAATAAAATCATTTAAGATTGATTGTGTAGTAAATTTTTAGAATATTCATTATATTTTGTATGTATGTAAACATTATGATTGTTTTAACAGTTTTTTATTTTATAAAATTAATTTTTAATGAATTAATTTTTGCATTTAATTATTTTATTTATTTTTTATTATAATTAATGTTTATATAATTTTCAACAGGTGCAATAATATAAATATTTAATAATTTTCAACATGTGAAATTCAAAAATTAAATAAATTAATAAAAATACAATTAGCGACGGAATCGTTTCCGTCGCTAAAAAGCTCCCACATTGGTAGGCAATTTACTCATAAATTAGCGATGGAAGCATTTCCATCGCTAATTAGCGATGGAATATTCCGTCGGTAAATCTGAAAATTCATCACTAATTTACAGACGAATTTTAAAAATCCGTCGGTAATAATTAGTGACAAGGATTTTGTCAACGGATTGGTGTCCATCAGTAATTACTATTACCGACGGAATTTTTGAATTTAGCGACAGATTTTTCCGTCACTAAATCCGATTTTTCTAGTAGTGAAGCCTCAAAGTTCCTGGTATTTATATAATCCCATAATTAGTATGTGTTAAGTAAGAGGGGAAGGGGCTTGAATAGTATATATATCCCCCTCGTTATATATTTAAATAAAGAATTTCCTGAGAATACTATTATTATATTTTATCTGATATTGAAGTTATACTATTTTTTCATATATGCGAATCTCACTTGGTAATAGCCCAATTTCCCTCGATACTATCATTTTTAAATATCACAAATTTATTGTTATTTTAAAAATTCACACGTGATCTATGAAACCTCTGGCCTATCCAATTTAAGATTTATCTTGCATCCTTTACGATACAGTCTTAGGCAAGACTTTAAAGAGATATGGCTTAAATTGTACGCTTTCTTCTCGATTCGTAAGGGAAGAGATTCTTGGGTAGTATAAAGCTACTATTTCGAGCAAGAAGCATACGTCGAGTTAGGTTCATATGAATCGAGGGAAGGACAAAGGAAAGAGTAATGCCTACATTAAATCAATTGATTCGTCATGGTAGAGAAGAAAATCTGTGCACGAACTGTACTTGAGCTTCGAATTAATGTCCCTAGAAGTAAGGAGTACGCCCACATATTTCAACGAGAACATTGAAAAAACTTAATTCAGCTCTACATAAAATGGCAAAAGTACAGTTGAGCAATCAATATGATATATTTGCTCACATTCAAAGTAAAAGGTTGTAATTTATAGGAACATTCTATAGTATTTATAAGAGGAGGTACGGTAAAAGATTCGCTAGGTGTGAAATCCCATTGTATTTGTGGAGTCAATGATTTATTGGGAATTCTAAATCGAAGAAGAGGTAGATCCAAATATGGTACAGAAAAACCAAAATCGATATGAATGGAAGACGCTTCTAGAACATCTTTTTCTCGGCCAAGAGAGGCAACCAACGTCTACTAGATTTTGAAAAGTGAAAAGCCCAGCGTTCCTTTTACAGGAACGCAAGATGATTCACCATTTCCCTTTTGGTCTAGATTAGGTCTATAGAAACTATATTTCTTCTTCATGGGCAAACACATCCTTCTCAATGTGCTTTCCCCTCTATTGCGCTTGTAAGCATTTATGCTTTTCTAGCACTTTCTCTTGCTTTTAGGGAGTTTTTAGACCATTTGTGCTCTTGTTATGCCTCTAGTCAAGGTAGAGAATGAGATATATGGCATGCCATGCCAAACAGCGACGAACAAACTACCTTATTTACTAGCGAAGCTAGCTATAATACCTTTTAGCTTTAGACACATGGCCTCTAAAAGAGGCACCTATAGAATTATAAATATAGGACGAGCGATATATGATTACACCTTTTTCGCCAAAAACTACTGTCGGAATAATAATTACTTAAATACGCTCGTATCACCGTAAAAGCCAAAGGGTTAACAGATCAAGTTTTACTGTAATTACTTGAAATACGTTTGGATAACATCCTTTTTTTGATTGGGTATGGCGTCAACTATTCCTCAAGCCCACTAATTAGTTAATCATAGACATATTTTAGTTAATGGTCATATAGTAGATATACCAAGTTATCACTGCAAACCCTGAGATATCATTACAGTGAGGGATGAACAAAACTCTAGAGCTGTGATTCAAAATTATCTTATCCCTAATAAGGAATTACCAAAGCATTTTACTCTTCACCCATTCCAATATAAAGGGTTGGTCAATCAGGTCAGCTTGAAAATAAATGAATTACTAATCGTAGAATATTATTCTTGTTAGATTTTTTCCTTACTAAAATAACAAGGGTTAAAAAAAATTTCGCTTATCACCTAAGTAAAGAGACCTAAGGTAAGGGTTTGATCGGGGGATTTTTCTCCCATTCATATATTATATAATGGTAGGGATATTTTCATTCCTTGTTCATTCTTTACAAACAATATTTTTTACACTACAGAAATTAAGAATATAGAATTTATATCAAATAGAGGTCTAAATGTTAGAATTGGAAAAAAGTTATCAATTGTTATGTGATTTAATACATTACGGCCGGTAACGTTGGTGATTTAAGTAAAGGTACAGAAAGATTAGGATTTAAACCCTCGGTAAACAAAAGCCTCCATAGCAGTTCTAATGCTATGCCTTAAACTACTCTGCCATCTCTCCTAATCTATTCATGTTTGCGAAGAAGATCTATACTGGCTTAAATCAATGAATTAGAATGACTTGAACAATCAATCTATCTTTTTTTATAAGTTGAGTCTTTTTTTTATGTTATTTCTTACTATACAATTTCTTTTTTTATGGGATCATTTTTCCAAGAGAGGTAATTAAAAGGAATTCTAAAATGGATTGTTACGTATGCCTAGATCCTGGATAACTAAAAACTCAACCTTTGTAGCCAATATCTTATTACGAAGAATTCTGAAAACTTCCGAAGAAAAAGAGGCATTTACCTATCACAGAGATGGTATGATTTTCTTTTTTTTATTTACCACTTTGGAGTTAGTTAGGATAGAAAGATTTGAAATAACTCTACGCTTGTTGAAGGTAAAAAATAATTCTATATGGTATGTCCCTAATCCATTAGTTTTCGTGGTGAGTTGTTTAGTGTATCTTGCAGCTATCATCTTTATTCTATTAGATACTAAATGACAAATTTGGAGTAATTGTTAATTATATGATTTCTCCCTCCCTCCCTCCAATAGGTGACTGTCAGAAGCAGCTTTTGGTGGATTGATTGGAGAGAGAGAGAGACTCTTCAGGCTGAGGAGCCATTTGTTATGGAGAATGTTGCTTATGCACAATCTGAATTTAACTTGTCTTTAGCTATTATAAGGATGCTTAGGATGTTTATTTATTTTAATTAATGTAAATATATGCAAGCAAGTGGATCTTCATGTTTCTAGTGCTCATGTATTATTTTGGCATATTTGCTGTTGCCTCTCGGTATATATTTCATGGTATAAGAGGAAAAGTTTTGTATTTTCTATTCTTTCTAAGGTACTTTTTTCTCAAATTCTACCATTGCCTTCTTATGTATCTTGCAAAGAACTGGTCTGCATCCTAAAATTCATACACGTTAAATCTAGTTCTTTTTGGCACAAATGTTATGTACATTATATGGCCCTATTTGGTTTTATTCTCTGTTTTCTTTTCTTGCATTTGTATTTTGTAGTTGGGACTGGAAAAGAATTGCTGGATGTATTTTATTTTGTTTTGCTTCATTTATTTAATTATTACTGGAAGTTCGAAATAAATTTTAAAGTGATAGAATTTTTTTTGAATTCCATTGTTTGGAAGAAATGAGGCAAAAATGAAGTATATATTTTTCTAATTTACCCTGAAAAAGAAGGAATCTACTTTTAGGTAGGGGGCATATTGGGTTTTCAGTAGTGCTTCTCATTACTGGATGTAGTTATTGTAAAATAATGCTACTTTAGGCATGATTTCATTTTTTTAAACTGATTTACAATTTTGAGGTGCAATAATTGAATTCAAATAATGTTAGCTTTCGAAACATGAGAATTAACTTATATAAGTAGAATTGAATTGAATTCTTGCATTTTTAGACTTTTCAAGAACAGTCTCTCAATCGTGTTTTGGTTGTTTAATGGTCATGGCAGTACATGTAAATTTCAAAGCTCGGTATGTTTACGACAAGAATGTTCAGCTTTGCAACTATTTGTCTAGATCGTTGATTATATGAAATGCCACTAATTTTCTGTTTGAATTGTGAAAAAAGCATTGGTAGCATTCATAATTTGTCAACACATTATGTAGGAACCATAATTGATCATGCATTTATTTTCATGTAACCTACTGTATTAGCTTTTCTACCTAGCGGAATGATCCCGCAAGGTGTCTGTTAGAATTGATTCTTTTTCGTAGTTATATATAGTCCTAATAGTGATTATTTATGAGGCATCACTACTTTTGAGTGCAGCACGGTGTATTGTGAATTTTGACTTTAGTGCCTAGTGCTCATCTCTTCGTCCACATGGATTGTTTTGTTGATTTGTAGATGTGTAATTTTCTTCTGGTGTGGATTTTTATGATACTTGAGATGAAATTGTTTTGAAGTCAAGAGTTATGTTTTTTTCATGCTTATTAATAAATAAGTATACGGTTCCTGTAATTCTTAGATTGTTAACTTCTACTTACTAGTATGGATAGTTGCTGGGGTAAATATACCTCCTTCCATCTATCCAGAATTGTTTTTAACTTTGTGATGTTCGACTTGGAATTTTTGTGCAAAAAGGGCAAAGCAATTTTATGTTTGGATAGTTTTGTGCTAGAATTTTATTTCATTGATATGATAGGTCATAGGTCATCTAACATGTCCCTCTTGAGTTTTGATAATGATTATATTATTTTCATGATAGTCTTAACACATCTTTTAATTCTCAACAAGGATGGTAATAATCTACTGTGTGAACATCTCAAACTCCATTATTGTAAGCACCTTGAAAGTCACTTTCCTGGTTCTCTAGTGTGACTTACAATTTGATATATGCACTACAAAGGAGTCTCGATATTATACTAAGCAAACTTTAAAACAGGCAGGCAACAGATTTGCCACTTCCACAAATGAAAATGTATGAATTCTTCATTATTTTTGGTACATTAGAAAGGAATTAGACTACTGGCTTTTTAGCTTCTACATAATAATGCTTATATACGTGTGCATGCATGTGGGCATTTATGTCGCATCAATTTCCATACATTGCATCAAATTTTTCTTTCTGAGAAGTAGTGAAGCCTTAGTAAGCAGGGTTGGAAGTCTTTTAAGGAGCCTATTTTGTTAATAGCTTGTCTTGCTGGGAAGGAATCTTGAACAAAGAGCAAAAATTAAAGCAACCAGTGACATGACAGGACTTCTTAGTATTTTACTTTCAAAAGCTCGTTTTTGGTTTACAATGATCTGGAAGATGCAGGTTCAAGTGTTGAAGTTTCTTGTACTAGACTCTCTGTTGGAGACCAAATTATTGTATTACCTGGAGTAAGTAACAAAACTCTCACCTTCTTACATTTACCACTTTTTGCCACCCATATATTCAGTTGTTTTATAATATGTTACAATTTCTTTGTTTCTCTTTTAGTTTTATTTGACTTCGATACCAAATGTCTCACTTCTCATCTTGCTCCTTCCTCCCCTTCCCTTTTTGTTTTTCAATTTATGATGCCTTAGTTGAGAACCGGGTTGCTTTTCTGTCAACGATATGGTCAACTTGTTGAGGACCAAATTATTGTATTTCCTGGGGTAAGTAATGGAGCTCTTACTTTCTTACATGTACCACTTTTTGCCAACCCATATATTCAATTATTTTATTATAAGTTACGGCTTTCTTGGTTTATGTTTTATATTCTTTCGACTTTGATACCAAATGTTTCACTTCTCATCTTGCTCCTCTCCTCCCCTTCCCTTTTTGTTTTTCAATTTATGATGCCATAGCTAGGGTGTGCAGAAAAGATCGAAAATTGATTAACCGAACCGACAGGTTCATTTCAGTTTGGTTCGGCTCAATTTCAGTTTTAGATATTAAGAAACTCGGTTAATCAATTCGGTTTAGTTTTGAAAATGAAAATCCAAAAAAAACCAAATTGACCGATTATAAGTAATATTGTTGTATATATTACATATACTCATTTAAAACCTAATTTCTAAACTCTTCTTCCTAATCCTAAACTTTCTTCTTCTAAGTAAGTAGCCGCCCCGCCACCCACCCACGATCTTTGATTTCTCCTTCCTCTTCTCACAAAACTGCCATCGCACACCACAACCACATTGTCATCTTCTTCTTTTTCATCAGATGTTCTCAATAATAATGCCTTTGCTCTTCCTTTTTCATCAAATCTTCTTTCTATCTCTCGATTTCATCAAATCCTTTTTATCTCTCGATTTCATCTTCTTTTTATCTCACCATTTGAGTCTTTGCTCACCCCTCTCTCTATAGTTCAGTGCTCAATTTCTTCTTTGCTCATCCCACCATCTGAAGCCAAAGTAGTGTCTCCACTCTCCACAGTCTAGACACGATTTCTTTTTTGCTCATCAACATCGAGCTCCTAGTTTGCCATCACCGGTAACAAATCCTAACTCAGTTGCTTGCTTTTAGTATTCGATGGTTCATCTCTTCTTAAATTGAACAAATTATTATTCTTAAATTGAATAAATATACTTTTTTGTGTATGCATGTCTTCAATCTGCTTAGTGCTTATTGGTTTTTCTAGTATGCATCACCCTGCATGTCGTTTTGGGAGAGAAACATGTTTTCATTTTGAAGGCCATAAAAAAATCATAACTTTTTTAAACTATAACTTTGTTTACCAAATTTTCAATCACTACAATAGAACGTTACTGTAGTATACGTTCACTAAGAAGATTTTAGAATTATGTGCCTCCTAGTAAGAATACCATAAAATAATTCAAGACTTTTCTTAGATATAGATGTAATGTCAGGGTATGGCAAAGATAGTATCTAAGAGTATAATTCCAATCAAATATTAGAGAGGAAACTTATTTTGGGGCTTTGCATGTTGTGATGTTATTTGTCTTTGAGAATGGATTAGAAGTTTTTTAAACATGCCTAATTATCTTAATAAGTTTATATTGATGTATTGTGTTTATACCCTTAATATGTAATTTTTTTTATTTCTTCTAATATGTAATTTTTTCTATTTGCCGAATGTTGGAATTACACTATCAATGTTAAACACCTAACTTCAAAGTAATGATTTCAACTTTCAGGTGCTGTTATATTGCTCTCAAATGATGTTCAGTTTGTTTTACTGTTGTTCATTTGCTGTTGCCTTTAATTTTATCTTGAATGGTTTCTTGTTGATTATGCTGCCTTCAGATGATTTGGTGTTGATTATGATGCCTTCACTCTTTTGTTTTGCTTTTTTGTGTCACTGATTTACTGGTATCTGAGATGTGGAAATGAGGAATATGTCGTTTTATTCAGCAAATGTTTTGTTTTGTTATAGTTAGGTTGTAGTTGAATCTGGATACGTGTATAGTGTCCATTGAGTCTTTGTTTATTTTCTGTTATGAGTAGTCAAAGAGAGGAGCAGAGGAGTGCGGCTTTGTAATGGTTATATTAGCTGGCTTGGCTCATGCAATTGTTATGTAGAAAAATATCAATGATTATCTGATCTCTCTCTATATTCTTCTTCTCCTTTCTTTCTCCTTGCATCATCTAATATTAGAGAATTATAATCTAGTGACCATTATTGCTCATGTCATATCTAAATTATCCCTCATGATTTTGGCACGGCCGTGCACCCCTGTAATGTGCCATAATTAAGTTTCAAGCACGATAATGCACCAATGAAGCACGACCATACACATTCCCAATGTAGATAACTCCTTATCTTGAGTCTTTAGCTCATCCAATCTTCAAGGATTAATCCAATCTTCATCCCAATGCATCCTACAAAACAAAACACAAAAGAAATTATCTAAAAACAACTAAATCCTAATAATTAAGACAAAATAACAAAACTAACTAAATTAACTAAAAACTAACTAATAATGCAACTACTAAGCCTAATATGCAATAAAATAGAGTGCTTAAAATAAGTGTTTTTCACAATCATCAGTTATCTCAAACGGAATAGGACAAACGAGCAACAATTTAAAATCTTGGAGGACTCAATAAAAAAAAATTAGAACTTAATTGAAAATTTTGAAAACATATAGGACTTGTGAGGTCATCCATTTCTGTTCCATTACTCAAATGGAATAAGCTGACATATCTTTGAGGTTTTATTCTTTTTCTTCGATTTTGTTATTGTATGATGTTTTAGTGAAGATGAGTTTTGATAAATCTTTTGTTAGTATAGGTGATATGCCCTAGAGGCAATCATGTATTTTGACATTGTAAAATCCCAAATGGTAATAAAATATTCATTTAAATAAAAAGTTTATTTATTTGAGTATTAATCCATTAGCATTATGTTGAATTAATTTATTATCAAGAGTTGATAATATGAGGACAAATTTATTCAGTATATATGCTATAAAATTGTTCGTAGTAGATAAATTAATATTTGGTTGATATTGATTTGACTATCACCTCTGTCTATTTTCCTTGATTAGTATGTGATACGAGGTAGTGAGTCTCATGCTATTTGATATGAGATATCATAATAGACATATGGATGCTCATTAGATGAGTGGATCAAACGTGACGTTAGATTTGTGATCGTAAGGATATACACTTATAGTCAACGATCACAATCTAGGTCATAATAGTGCACATAGTCCTTTGACCTGAGGTATCACGGTCATCCACATTTGAGTGGTTAGAGTTTGTTACCGCTTACATACCTGTGCTAACCATGTATGGGTGTATGGCATGTGGTGGCTCTAGTCGGTTGAATGTAGGGATAAGTGTTTGTCCAAGATGAGATTCATTGCCTGGAGTGTACCGGGTTAAGGTCCTGCTCCTATCTAAGTTTATTCTTGATGGATGAGTTCTTGGCCAAGACAAACATAACAGTCTGAAAGAGTTTCAGAACTAGAAATGGTTTCTAGTGTTCGTTATGTTTTATCAAGAATACAACTTAAGATGAGGTAACACGATAAAGCTAGTAGAGTTTGACTATACCTTAACTCTAGGCTTTATCGGGATCTTCAATTAAGGGATTTTAGTGCACGGTAATTATGATCGGAGGGTTCATGCGAATTACTACATGCATCCATTTCTAATTCGGTAGCTGTGATATCGATGTTAGGGGTTACTCACAACTTATGAGAACTATATGTGTTATCATTGGGATTTTCACATTTAGACTTGATAGTGTTTCAAGTAATATCAAATGTTGATATTATTTTCTCATTGCCAATTAGACATGGACCGAGTAAGTCACACCTATAAGGTTCTCACCTTATCATCTATATCATAATCTAATTGTTGATTAAAGAGTTTAATCAAGTAATTAAGATTAAGGGAATTGGATTTTTGCAAAAGCAGTGATTCTAGCATATCATGAAATCCGATTCCGCTAAGGGTTTTATTATTCATTTGTACTTAATTAATATTGGATATTAATTAAGGTAATGAATTAATAATAAATGTGTTATTAAATACCTGGACTTGGATTAATGGCCCAAGGTGTATAGGCCTAGGCTTAAAAGTGTTTTGGGCCAAAGATTAATCCAAAGTGATGAAATAGCCCAACAACCTTATCTAGGTCCATTGATTTAGTGGATTAGGTTTTGGACCAAGTGTTGGCCCAATGGTAAGCCCAAGTCCATTAAATTGATGTAGAGATTTGGTTAGTGTATTATACAAGTATAAAGGATGTATGTATATAAATACATTAGATGTGTTTGCCCATTCATCTTTGGACACTTGTATAGGCCACTTGTCAAGTGTATATGTATACTAAGTGACAAGTGTGATGATGATGTCATCAATGATGTCATGTGATGGGACCGATGATGTCATGGGTGATGTCATGATGATGTGGCAATCTCTACACTTTATTTTGTCCTAAGTGATTTTATTTTTAGTGTGGGTTTTGGATGTTCATCTCCTACCTTTGTTCAAGTGTTGAACAAAAATGGTAGAGAGTTTTTGTTGGACAAAAACGTGAGCCATCTTCAACCAAAAGAAAAACACACAAACCCTTAATTGTTCTTGCTGGGAAGATTAAATTAAAGCAAGCTTTTGTGAGGGTCTCACTTGAGAGAGACTTGCTTCTAATTAAATCTAGGCAAGAAAGGTGATTTGGTGAGAGCTTGGTGATTCAAGTTAGAGGCCATACACTTGGGTGGCTAGAGCATATGATTCAAGAGTTGAATCATCCATACCAAAGTAGTAGATACTTGTGGTCTTCATCAAACACTTGGAGTTTGTAAGTTTCTTTGAACTTGAACTTCGAAGCGGTTGTGTATACATGCTTGTGTGTTTTGTTTAGCTTTGTGTAAATTGCAAATTGGATCTTGTGGATTAGAATTCTTCATGTGATGAAGAGTTATGCAATGAAATTTTTGAAATTTTACCCATGTTGGGCATACGCTTCCGCCGCGCTCTGTTGTATAGCATGATTCCATCAAGTGGTATCAGAGCCTCTTTTTTCACTTTACACATGCTAAATTGTCAATTGTAAATGTTGTAATTGAGAAATTGATAATTGCAAGTGTTGTAATTATACAATTCATATTTTTAAGTGTTACAAATATGGTGATGGTTTGGTGGTGATAAAATATGTATGTATTTGCAAGTGTTGCAAATGTGCTTCATGATTAATTACAAGTGTTGTAATTGAACATTTTGATAGTTACAAGTGTTGTGGCTTATGGATACATGTTTGATTCACAAAACCCATGTTTTTTGGAGCATTTTTGTGTTTGGGCAGGCTTCTTTATGAGCTAGGGAAGCTCCCTCACGATCGTGTTCAATGCTTTAATTTTGTGCATAAGGCAGGCTTCCTCACGAGCCAGCCCTGCTTCCTCATGCCCGTGAGGGTGGCTCGTGAGCAGCCCTGCCCCAAAATTTTAGCATTGCTCAATTTGGCTCTAACTTGGATTTTTGGTGCACGAAAGGCTTGTATGATGGTCACACATACTAGGAATGATCAGGGTAATTTTCACGCACGGTACCTAGGTTTTGGTCGAGGTACCATCATGGTACCCAACTTTTAAAACGTAACCATAAACCCCCCAACCTTTTTTTATATTTCAAAGACAGTACTCGGATCCAATTTCTAGCCGACAATGCTGATGTGGAACGCTGAGGTGTTGATAGAGCGCCTAACTGGTCAATCGTCATCTGCCATGTCATGTCCAAGTCCAACGTGGCGACACGTGGCACCAGGTCAGCTGGCACATCATCTCTAACTTGGACCCTCATCTCTGTCTAGAAGGTTCTGCAGCTAAAAGTTATTTTTTGAAACTAAACTTAAGTTCAAACAATGTTTTCTTTTCGTTATTCTCTCTGGCA
>CATIWO010094229.1:0-42672 GCA_949673435.1 Macaranga tanarius | reverse complement strand
ACAAATATCTCCACCAATCTCTACACACCCTTAATGACTTAGGATAATTACCCATAACTCCATAACTTCCTCATATAACAACTAACTCCCAACTTACTTAACAATTATACCCCTCTCTACCAAAAGCATATACTCACACTTAAATGCAATTTATTATATCATTCCACATATCAAGAAAATAATATATATAAACAGTACTTTTCAAACTATGGGTGTTACATCTGCTTCCTTCAAATATGAATTTGATAAAACTAGAGAAGAAAATAAGAAGCTTTATAAAGAAATATTAGAGTTGGAAAATTACATTTCCAAATTTCACAAAGGAAAGGAAATTCTTGATAATCTTTTAATTTCTCAAAAGTTTCATGGTGATACATTTGGGCTTGGATATGGCTATTGGGATACACTATCATCATTCTCCCTAAATAAGTTTATGAAAGCCATATTTACTTATTTACTTATCCCTAGTTTTAGTGCTAAGACTCAAGCTACCATGGCTAAAGAGTCTCGCTTATCTAAAGCTAAGTCTTTTAAGGCTAACCCCCTATGACTCAAAGGTGTAAGGCATAAGTTAAAAGATCTCAACTCAAGCATGCTTTCATGTATACAAAGAAGAATACACCTAAGCATGCAATACCACACCACTATATGCACACTTGTAATTGTATACATCATGTTCACTCTAGGACACATATGCCTAGTAGAAGATATGTGTAACATTATTAAGCTGAAAGCACTTTTACACTTAGGCACTATAGGTTTACTAAAGTGAAATGCTTCTATTGCATGACTCTTGGTGTAACACCTGAAAAAATATGATATCTTCATATTATGCATTTTATTTAATTTTATTGGTTGAGAATGGATATGATGCATCATCATTCATATGAGCATATGGCATATGAATTTCATGCATATTGGGAGGAATTATTAGTTAAATTTATATATGATTATTTGGATATGTTGTGAGTGTGTAGTGTTATAGGATTAAAGGATTTAAAAACTATTGACAAGGATCTAATTGAAAGGAAAGTGTGGACTAGAATGAAACAATTGAAGGTTTAAGGGTCAATAGGTAATAATAAATTTCATTAAGGAGCTAAATGGATATTTTGGTGATAAGAATATCAAAATTTTGTCTAGATTTTTCTCCATTTATCATGGAATTATTATATATGCCATATGTTCTTAAGCTTGAAGTGGCCACGCAAGCATAAACACACATCCTTAGAAAAAAATTGAGTGAGTAGATTAAGAGAGGTTGAATTTGCTAGAAGGAAGATCTTGTTTAGGCCATAATCATCATCTTCTTAGTTCAATTCAATCAATTGGTAAGCAATTTATGTGATTTGGTTATTTTAAGTTAGGATTTAGGATTTCAGAATTCATACTCTTTTTTCTGGAAAATTAAGCCTCTGTATTTTTATTATATCTTGAGCTATAGAACTCTAAATTAAGTGCAGTGTGATGCTAAAGATACTTCAATAAGTCCTTTACAACTTTTATATTTTGAGGTGGAGCTAAGTCTGTCTTTAAGATGGTCAAATAGGGCTTGACATTTTAGTTCTCACACTGTTTACTCTGTATGACCTGATAGTGGGAACAATTTCATAATTAATTCTATACATGTGAAAATTATATAATTCCAATTGGAAATGAAATTAGACTCATAAATACAGATTTCATAAAAATATTATGATCATAGGATGTGTTTAAAATTTATGAGAGCATTTTGAACTCATGGTATTGAATTTGCCTATAGCAGAGTTTATGTAGTTTGGTGGTCTTATCTTGTGAGCTTGGTCTATGGTTAATTTAGGGGTTCCCTAAATGATTTATGTGTTCATTTGATATGTATATAGTGATCACATGTTATGATTTTGAGATTTAAAGTTATAAATATAAATTTAGGAACTCCGGGAGAAAGAGGAAACAAGGCCACTTGAAGAACTCTTCTTAAGTAGAGTTGGAGAGTATTTTTGGGTAAGTAGTTACTAGTATAATATACCTTGAATTCTCCTTTATTTTGACATATATTTTATTAAGTAATTTTGTGATGATAATTTATGGTATATTTGAAGTATATGTGATAATATTGTGATACTAAATTGAGATGGATTATATTATTTGATGCAAATTAGCATAGTAATTGCTTATATGTATGAGTTGATGAGATGTTGGCTTATGATATTTACTTTTGTGATACCTATGATGTTATATAAGTGAGATTGAGCTTTTATGATGAAAATATTATGTGATGCTCTGAATATACTTGTGTATGAATTACATGAGTGAGGAATGAGTAGGGCGGATGGATTTGTGATATAATTGGAGTGTATATGTTAATGGTTGTGATATCAAGTTAAGCTAGATTAATTTACTTAATGTAATTTAGCATGGAAATTGTGTATGTATATAAGTTAATGAGGTTTCTTGATACCATTTATAATGGGTGCTGCTTATGCTTATGAGTGTGATGTAATGTGGATTCTTGGTATTACTTTTATAATACCAATGGTACTATAGGTGATGCTAGATGTTCTATGATGGAAATTGAGGTGTAATGCTCAGTATATACCGGTGTATGAATAAATCATATATGTGAAGAATGAGCTGGACGGACACACGTGTCTAAATAAATTATATATATGAGGAATGAGCCGGGTGGACACACGTGTGTGAATAAATTATATATATGAGGAATGCGCCCGGTGGAGACACGTGTGTGAATAAATTGTAAATGTAAGAAATACGCTGGACGGAAACACGTATGTGTGTGGCTTGCCAATATATTATTCTTATGTGAGTAATGAACCGGGCGCATTTGGCATGCCAATATATTATTATGTGTGTTGAAAGAATAATCTTGTGAGATGCTATGAGGTGATTATAATATTTTGTGGAAATATATATATATATATATATGTTCTCTATAATTGAGTTTAAGATTTGTGATGATTTGATATAAAAATGATTGTATGGTAGCATCTAATTATGGTGAATAAAGTGCGATATGTTATGATGCGATTGTGATGGTTTACGAATTCATGTTGATATATACATTATATTCTTTAATGTGAGAGATGCTTGGGTGGCTTGTGTTGGTTGTGAATACTGGTGAATATACATATATGAGTATATGTCCTTTTTTATGTGTTAGCTTACTATTGTGATATTAAGATGATATTATATTAAGTTATGAATATATGTTAATATATTTATAGACCAATATATATATATATATATGTTCTCTATGAGTGAGTACATGGTTGTAATATTGTGATATGAAATAGATGTGTTATATTATGGCTTATTAGTGAAAATGTGGTAGAAAGTTGGAAGCAGAGCTTGGGACACAGGCATGTCTCATCGTAGACATGGGTGTGTATAAAGCAGTGTTTTTATCCAGAAAGATACACGGGCATGAACACTGGTGTGTCCATAGCCGTGTATGAACATAGAATTTTGGACAGAGAGAAACATGAACAGGAACATGGCCATGTGACTAGGCTGTGTCTTAGCTATGAGTTTTGACCAGAAGTCTACATGGGTAGAGACACGCCCGTGTAGTCCAACATAAATTTATTTTTATTATCCTTAATTAGTTCTTGAGAAGATTTGTGTATATTTATATTAGTGCTATTTATTGATTTGCAAACTCATTCCTTTGTATGTTCAGGATAGTGTTCAGCTCTTAAATTCGTAGTCTACACTTCAATAGACATTCTTGGGGAGGGGGGGAGGCCTAGTGATGAGAGCTTCACACGTGAATTTTGCTGTAGTATAATACATTATCTTCATGTTTCATGTGGTGAATTAAATTTTATGTTTAAAAGAGTTAAAGTAAATATGTATGAATGTTGCAAACTCAGTGAAATTAATAATTTGCTATCAATGGAATAACATGCCCTTATTATATATATGCAATGTATGTTCGTTATGAGGGTGTTACACTTGGTCATACTAGCAATGTCTGCTATCATATAAGGTTGTACGTACAATTATTGCCATTGAATTATTTTAAGACTAACCAACCTAGACTACTTAAGATTTGGATTCAAAAGAATGTTTGATTTTGTGTCGTGTAAGTATGCTTGAAGTCCACTAAAAGCAAAAGTCAATGTTACTTAGATAGTGTATGTTCAAAATACATGATGGGAGATAAAAAAAAATAATTCACATCCGTTGAGGCAAATGATGGAGGAAGTGTCACATTTGAAGACAATATCAAAGGAAAAATATTTTGGATTGGCAAAGTGAGTAACCCTCATGTCTATTTCTATTAATCATATCTTTCTTGTTGATGGGTTGATGGATTAAAGTACAATTTGCTTAGTATTAGCCAACTTTGTGACATGAGAAATAAAGTGACCTTTAATCCTAGGAATTACTTTGTTAGTAGGCTTAATGATGACAAAGTAGATTTTAGTGGTGAAAGGGCAGACAATATATATGTTATTAACTTAAATAAAGTAGATAACAAAGAACTAAAATGCTTGATATCTATTTCCCATGAAACTTAGACTTGGCATAAAAGGCTAGGACATACTAATTTTGAGTTGATAAATGAACTTAGCATAAGTAAACTTATGGATGAGTTGCCCAAACTCAAGTTCACCAAGGATTAATCCCTATAATGCTTGTTAAAAGGGAAAGCAAGCTAAGTCCTCTTTTAAACTCAAGAGTAAAGTATCCACTTTTAGGCCACTTGAACTAATACATATGAATATTTAGACCAACTAGGGTAGCTAACTTAGGTTGAATGCAGTATGCATTTATACTTGTTGATAATTATTTTAAATTCACTTGGATGTATTTCTTAGCTTATAAGAATGATACATTTAATGCTTCTAAAAGTTTTGCAAAAAGAGTTTAAAAAGAAAAAGGGTTTTGATTAATTAGTATTATAAGTAATCATAGGAATACCATATATATATATATATATATATATATATATATATATATATATATATATTCAATGCTTACCATTATGACCTACATCCTCACGACTGTTATCATGTAATTTTTTGCAAAAGCTGAAGAGGCATTTAATGAATATGGAGAAGAAGAGGCACGATTTCTACACCTCTAACAGCCATATTTCCATGCTCCAACTATATATACCTCTTAAACACACATTTAAGAGGTTAGGAAGTTTGATGTGTGAATTTATTGCAAAAAAATTCATTTCTCTCAATTATCTTTGTAATTTTTAATTATATTCTTAAACACTTTTTAGTGTTAGTTTATGATCTAGTATTAGCTTCTTCTTCATCTCCTTTCTTTGGTAAGTAAAGGGAAGTAAGAAACTAATCTAGTGGTTTGGTCTGAGTGTTAGTCAAAGTAAAATACTTAGGAATTTGGTTGTGGTTAGAGTTTAATTAAAAAAAATCAAGTTGTGTAAAGATTTGAGTTTAGCCTTTGAAAAACTTTTATGTAATCAATCTAATTGAAAAGATTGGTATGGGTGGTTTGTGAATCCTAACTTTAGAGAAGTTAGGTAGAGGGGTAGATTTTTGAGAAACTGAACCTTTATAAATCAAAGTGTCCTTGTGATTGTTCTTTGATTCTTTTCCTTCATCCATTTAACCTCATTTTTTAATTAACCTCTCATTCTTCCTTAATTAAACCTAAAATTTTAATTAGTCCTTATCACCCACCCTCTAGGGCACTTATAACATATAGGCCTTTTTTTATGCTAGAACTCATGGGTGTTTGTTGAACATCATTGCTTATAGTAGGTATGTTACATATTCTAAATTCATAGTAAGAAGTTTTTTTTATGTTGATGGATAAAGTCTATAAAAAATTATTTTCTTTTTAAATTAGTTTAAACACAAACAAATTAAGTATAAGATGAATATAAAAATATGTACGAGACAGTATTTGGTCTCGTCATTTTTAGTTCATATTTTTTATTGGTATTGAAATCTACTTGGATTTTTTATTATAACTTTAGGTATCAATGTAGAAACTTTGGATTCCTATTAATCTAAAAATGAAATATTGTGTGCATAATGTAGCACTTATGTGATAAGAGACTGTAATAATATGATAGGATTGCCTTCTACTTATTATGAAATATAGCTTTTTTGTCTACATTTTTATTTTAAGCAAGATTAATCTGCTAGAGAATATTCATAGGTATATATGTTAATCCACCATTTGTCATTATAAATGTGGTAATACAAGGTACAATATTTACACATGTAACTTGTTGAAATAAATGTATGTTGTTTATTGGTAAGGGAACCTTCAGAATATCAGGGTTTACTTGGAAGAATAACTCTCTCCATATTGTTATATTGTTTTCTCTAATATGCATTAGAAGGCTACTATTATTACTTGTTGCCCCATTTGTATGCCAAACGTCAATTTTATTCTATTAAGCGTTTGATCAACACCTTTGGTAGTAATTTCACATTTATACAATGAGCTTCCCTTATAAGCCAATATGATGATTCAATCCTAAAAAGCATCCTCATCATCATTATAAAAGATAGGATAGCACTGCTACTTAATAATATTCTCCATGTCAAACTATTAGTTTGTGCAAAAGAATTTAAATTCATTAGGGGAACTGATAGCCACCCTAAATTGTAAAATCCATGAAAATTAATCATTTAGGAAACTAAAGTTAGCCCGATATACATATGACTGTGTCTTTATCCTTAAAATAAATATAACTAGACATTAAATATATAAGATTAGAGGGATAGCATATTAAAAATCTATTACAATAAATAACTAGAGAAGAAACTGACCTCAAGAAATAAGCAAAGGAAACCTTATACAGATAGAGAAGATAGCCCCGTGATATATATTAGTATAAATGTAATGTCGCACCCCTTTCTCTACCATAAGGGTCAATGCAACAATAAACTATTAATCATCTAAAAACTATTATATATCATAACTTAATACAAATAGTTATCATTATAAGTATACTGTAATACAAAATAAAGTTTACAATATCTATTTACAAACTGTACATATGCCTCTGAGGCTTACTAAGCAAAAATTCTATTTCCAAATAGCAGAAGTTTGATGGCTCAACCTCCTCTAGTGCTCATAATGAAGGGCACACCAAAATACGCTATACAAGGATCTACAAATTCACCAAAATGGAATATGAAATGGTTATAATAGGTGGAATGAGTACGACTATTCAATGAGAGGATATAAGCATAACCACAGAAAAATATTAATATATTATCATATAATATGATATACAAATTCAACTTTAATCAAATAAAGTTCCATCCAAGAAATGGAAAACAACTTGAGTACTAAAATAAACACTTCTCATCCAATATTTTTCTTAAATAAATACAAAATTTCCATGTACTTTCCTCAGAATTCTTAAACATGGCTTTAAGTAAATCAAGGAGATCATAGACAAAATCATCAAAGATAAATATATATATAAGTGCAAATGTATATGCCTTTGTACACTCAAGTGGTAACCTATAAATCCCTAGCAACTCTAGGAGCTGAATGTCTCACATGGCTACCCAAAGTGCAAAATTCCTCGTCATATGCATGCGCAGAGATAATGCCCATCGGTAATATATTTTATTTTATTTAGCACCCGACATTCAAGATGTGATTTCATCGGCACTTTACTGAGTGTATTTCAAAAATAAAATATTTCAGAAAACTAAATTCTCATGTGTATAGTTCAAAATAAACTTAACACTATATAATTCCAGATAACTAGAAAATACATACTAGGAAATAATGTATTAGGAAATCATTCAACATCGATCATTTGTAAAATAAAAGTATATATACATATCTGATATTCATAACCAGTGTTCTACTAATATCAACTTACCTGATAAGACAACTGACAATTCTAACTGGGAGCGGCTGCGTTATGCTCTATGACTGGGGTTGAGATTCCTCCTAACATTCAAAAGCAAAATCATAAGAACACTAGCTTATAATCTTAATTTTACTCAATTTAATTGATCTACAACTAAAAGATATGATATAGGATTCAAAAAATTCTCCAAATCAGCTTCGGTTAGGGTTTCAGGGCTCAAAAGAGCTATTGAGGTGCCTCCCTAGTGCACTGAGGTGCCTCCTCAGTGCACTGAGGCACCGTGTTAGTGCACTGAAGTGCCTCCTCAGTGCTAATGCACCAACTCAGCAGTGCTGAGGTGCTTCCTCAGTGCTGAGACGCCACCTTAGCAGTCCAGAATATGAAAAATCACTCTATTTCGACAAAAAAGGTTCAAAATTCTACCCCATTCAATCCCAACACTATTCCAAACATCATAGGGGGTCTATTTTAGCATAAACAAGCTTAAAACTCAAAAATTCAATCAAAATAGCAAATTTTATTCAAATTCAAAAACTTATAACAAATTAACTTTACTTACCAAAAACTCTTGTATATATCCTTGAATTTGCAATAAGAAACCTTAAAATTATTCTTTGATTGATGATCAAAGAAAGTTAGAGGAAAAGAAAGAAAATAAATGGAGAAGAAAAACGAAGGAAGAAAAGCATAGTGAAGAAGAAGAAACTGACGGAAGAGGAAGAAGAAGGTAAGCTTTCCTTTTCTTTTTTTTAACAAATATCCATTTTAGTCCCCCTATTTTCCCAAATAACCAAAAAGGCCCATAAACTTATTTCTAATCCTATTACTTAATATAATTAACTAAAGTTCTAGATTAGGATGTTACATATAGGACCGAATCTGAATCTGAAAATGTCTTTATTGCCTCAAGTGATAAAATAATGCTAGAAATAATAATTATATATTGGCAACCTTTTGCATTAACTAATACACAAGATATGATCAAACCAATTATAGAATAAACACTCGTATGTGTAATAAAAAAAATTATTTGTCTAGCTAACAATTTGAGATCTTTTTGAGCATAGGGCACACAGTTCACTATTCTCACTCATCTGAATTATAATAATTATAATAATTTATCCATAAAAAATATAAATTTAAAACATATTAGTGATCAATCATTTTAGATAAGATACTTAAAAAAGAAGAGCGATAATTAAGAGAGTTACATATTAACATAACATGCATAAGAGCAAAAATACTGAAACTAAAACAAATTGCCCCTAACTAGACATAAAATATATAAGATTAGAGGGACAGCATGTTAAAAATATATTACAATAAATAACTAGAGAAGAAACTGACCTCAAGAAATGAGCAAAAGAAACCTCGTACAGATAGAGGAGATAGCTTTGTGATATATATTAGTATAATTGTAAAACCGAATTTGAATCCGAAAATGTCTTTATTGCCTCAAGTGATAAAATAATGCTAGAAACAATAATTATATATTAGCAACCTTTCGCATTAACTAATATATAAGATATGATGGAACCAATTATAGAATAAACACTCGTATATGTAATAAAACAATCATGTGTCTAGCTAACAATTTGAGATCTTTTTGAGCATAGGGCATATAGTTCACTATTCTCACTCATATAAATTATAATAATTTATCCATAAAAGTTATAAAGTTAAAACATGTTAGTGATCAATCATTTTAGAAAAGATAATTAAAATATAAGAGCGATAATTAAGAGAGTTACATATTAACATAATATGCATAAGAGAAAAAATATTGAAACTGAAACAAATGGCCCCTAACAACTTGGAAAATTAATATTTCAACAAAATTCAATTCATCCAAAATTAATTCTTTTAAACAAATTACTGTTGACTTCAACATATCAACTCAGCACTGATTTATTTGCTATATATTTTTTCTTATTATAGGAAAATAAATGGACAGTGAGGGGAGTACTAAAAGAGTGTTTAGAGATGGCAAAGTAGCACTTATAATCCTAGAACCCAATCAGAAAAAAGTGGAGTCACCATTTAATATCACTCAAGAAATTATCCGGTTAAAGACTAAGCAAACTAGATCCCTCGCTTGGAATCAAATCCACCAATGTATATAACATTTAGATCTTAAACAGATGAAGTAGACTCATATAACATAAGGAATCTTCATAACACTCAAATGCCGAGCATTGCGACCTTACTATATTAATATAGAACTTTTTTGGAATATGTACCATGATGACTCAACCATTATATGCAAATGTAACCATAATATATTCATATAAGCACATAATAACAATTATATAAGATGCATGAACATGGCATAGTATGATATATATAGTATAATATGGCAAAAAATGCATGAACATGGCATAATGCAAGTAATAGATCAAACATAACATACTAAACATGGTATAGCTTCATACATATGTCACGACATGTATCATAGGATCACATATGTCCACTAATGACATAATAAGAGTGTGAGCATGTTATAGCATGAATAAAGATATAACAAATTAGATTATAACAAACATGGTATTTTTCAACATACTATACATACATGGACATGGCATATATACAATAAATATACCATGGTAATAACGAGAAGCATGGCATGTCATGGCATATAACATATCTAAACATGGGATATTATGCCATGAATGCTATACTAAACATGGTATGGCACAACATTTAAAGCAACATATAGCATGGTATACATATAATAAGTTGATACTTGACAGAGTATACATGTAACATAATATATATACAATTATAAATAGAGCAAATAAAACAATCATGGAAAGTGTAAAGATTAAATACACTATCAATAAAAGACATGAAAAGCATAAACATGCATAATGAATAAAAGAAAATTAAATGGCTAATCCTTTTACCTACACTTCCTTGATTTTCCTTTGATGCAGGGGTCTTTAAACTTAAGTTTGAGTCATGTTAAAATAATTTTATTTGAAAAATGGATTTGAAAAACAAGATTTGAAAAATGAAAAGATAAGTTAAAAGATGAAATAATGTAAAATGGTTTTGAAATAACTTATGGAATGTGTCAAATATAAATGAAGAACAAGATTTTTTATTTGAAAAAATAGCTTTGAACAAATCATGAAATTAAAGGATTTTGGCTTTAAAGATTAGTAATTTGAATATATAAAAACCTTTATCTTGTTATAGGAAAGATCCTTTAAATTCATCACTTTTAGATATCAAAATCATATTTTTTTCCATTGGTGGAAAGATCCCATTTAACTAGATATTGCTTTTTTATGTTCAAGACACTAAGTCTTCATGAAAATAAGAAAATGACTTAGATTTTGATTAAAAAAACCACAAGCATTTGAAATGTTTCATTCTAAGGATCAATTAAAAAAATGATCAATAATCAAAAGCTAAAGAATGAGAGATCGCATCAACACAACATAATAATATATAGTATATACACATAGTATATAGCAATATATAGGCATAAGTATAGATATAGTAATATAGTATATAATATAGATATAGTAATATAAATATAAATATAGGTTGAGATTGAGATAAAGTGAGCAATAAGGATATTAAACATGATAATAAGTTCTTATAAAGAACATGAAAAATAAAAGTTAGATGCTAGTAAAAGTTAGAGAATGTTAGTAGGAGTTAGTCGTAGTTAGTGGTTAGTATTGAGAGCTCGAGAGATTAAGTAAGATATATAATATGAAATGATATAAGAATGCTTGAATACAATGCATGATACAAGCAACAAATAATCTTGAGGTGCACATAAATGCAAATAATGCATGATGCAATTTCGGTGCATGTAAAAATGATATAAAATTCGAGATACGTGTAAGAATATTATGATGCAAACCGAGTGCATGCAAAATAACCCTAATTGATCTAAAAATGAAGCATATGCATGGTACTGATAGAAATCAAGTAAATGTTATGCAAACAAGCATATGAGATATGAAAGAGAATGCAAAAATGCAAGATTAAAGCATCAAACACAAGCAAATTGTTAATTAATCAATCAACAAAGCACACATCATTAAAATAAGATAAAAGATTGAATCAAACTATTGATGATCAACCTAAAGCTACTATAGTTCTATAATTTGATCTCCAACTTGTTATTAAAAGAAGAAACACTTTATAAATCAAGTTTAAAGCTTAAAAATCAAAGTTTTAAAAAGAAAGCCAAAAATAATAGTCCAAAATTCAATCATCCTTGGCTTTTTAAATCACTATTCAAGTAAACCTTCAATCATTCTCTAGGTTTAAGTGACTCCTAAAACCATCCTTAGACTTATTTTGGATTAAAAACCTCAACATAAAGGGGATAAGTACTGTTTGGCTAGTTTAGCCAATGAATAGTTAGCCTAGACTATTTCTTTGGCCACCCAAAAAGGAAGAATGATCTGCCAGCTATTCATCCTTAGGCCCGAATTTGTACTTTTGATTAAATTGTTTGAAAATCAAGGTTTCACCCTCAAAATTAAAGACCCCAAAAGGCAAAAAAAGTGGTTTTTGAAAGTGTTTGGCCTCAGAATATGATTAGAAACTCACTAAAAGGAAAGATTGAGACAAGAAATTAAAGTAGAGGTTAGTTTATATATGTATTGGGTTTGATTTTAATTTGATTAAGTTTTGGATAAGTGTTTAGATGATTTATGATTCTTGAATCAAGGTTTGGTTAATGGAATTATTTGGATTTGGAAGTGGTTTAATTTTGTTTTAAGATTTGATTGATTGAAAAAGAGAAACAATAAGAGTTTGGTTGCATTTTTTGTTTTTTTTCATTCCATTTTTTAGAAGATTTTTTTTCTCTCTAGATAATAACATAAACTCCTAAAAGTACCCCTCAAAGAAACCTATGACTCTCTATTTATGGAAAAATTAAGGTTATAGTAATGATGTAAATAAATGATATCATTAAAGGGTTAATTAGGTAATAATATACTCACATTATTTCTAAGAGTGACACTTGGTATGGAATATTCAAAATGGAATATTCCTTACTTGGTGATTAATCTAGAAAAATGTGTGTTATTTTATTAGATAAAAATTGACATGGACATGTGTAGTACCCACTTTGACCATAGGAGATAGGAGATCAAAAATTTAACTTTTTGTTAAATGGTACCGATGGACAGTCTATAATTTTAGAAGATTGTTTTCAGACTGAAATTTGGTTTTGGAAGCTCAATTTGACCTCCAAAAAAAGCTGCTTGATCAAAGTTTGACTTTTCATTCCAGGATTTTCTAAGGTTAAACTTAGGCACAAGGAACACAAATTACACTGAAAAATATTAAAAGTTAACCTAAAAGAGCCCTTTTGCAGGACTTGACTTAATGATTCTATATACACTACTAAAAAAAATTTCTCTTTCATCCATTAACCAAAATCTCTTTCCCAATATGGTGAGGGTTAGGTAAATGTTTGTTTAGGTTTGGTTTGGTTTTAAAGTGTTTCAAATATGTGTTGAAACATTATTGGATAAAGGTTTAGTGTTTTGGATGGCTTTAAAATAGCTTAGAAAGTATTTTCTTGCATCAATCTCTTGCAATAGTAAGATATTTTCGTATTTTCATCATCGGCCATCAGGATAACGACCCACAACAGTTTGCTCCCTACTTTGGTGAAATTTTGTATCAAGAAATTAAAAATAAATTATGCATTGATATTATGATTGCAACATAAAAATAATGATAAAGTATAGAAAAAACCTAGAGTTCAAGAAATCATACCTAAATTATTCTATCTGCTTGTCTTTATCTCCTATGAACTTAAACTTATAAATACAGGTTAGCATAGAGATTGAAATTGAAATTGAATTAAAATTTAATATTTAAATTGAAGTTGAAATTTAAATGATGAGCGGCTATCTCAAAATGTTAACCTATCACTATGAGTTAAAAGGCTATCGCTTAGTATCATTAGGAAATGAGAAGCTATCACTAAGTGTTAACCCATTAGCTGTGGATTAAAAGGCTATCACTAAGTGTCATTGGGTTTTGTAGAACCAAAACTAAGTCACGTGGACATGATTTAAAATTGAAATTAAGATTGAAATTAAAATGATTCATTCAAAATCAGTCTAAAATTGAAATTGATTTGAAATGAGTTTTTTAGACTCGAATTTGAAATTAAATTTGAATTTGAACTTGAACTTGAACTTGAATTTGAAATTGATTTTGAAATTTAACTTGAACTAGAAATTTGAACTTGAAATTGAACTTGAACCTGAAATTTAAATTGAAATTGAAGTTGATTGACTTGAAATTGAAATGGCTCATTTGAACTCACGTTTGAAATTGAAATGAGTCATTTAGACTCAGGTTTTAAATTGAAGTTGAAATTGAAATTGATTGAAGAAAATAAACCATTCACGGTCTCATAATTTTGGTTGAAATTGATAGAATTTGATTTAACTTGAAATTTGAAATTAGAATCGAAGCTGGACTTGAAAATTGATTTCAAATTTGAGATTGAATTTGAAATTAAGATAGAAATTGAATTTGAACTTGACTTGAAATTGAAATTGATTTGAAAATGACTTGATACTGATGTTGAAATTAAAATTACCAGAAGCTATACTAGGAAAGATTTATTTTTGTGAAGATTATTTTTTGAAAATCCATTGGAGATGATTTATTAATTGAAGAACTCACTGAAAAAAATAGAGGTTAAAAATTTAGAAATTGATTGGGGGAACTTGTTTTGTAAATTGAATTTTGAAAAATTTACTAGGAAATTTATTCTGGTCTTAAAAACTTTTATTTTAAAGATATCTACTGGGGAAATAATGTATGAATGTAATGCAATGACAAGACTAAAATACTTTAAGAAGAAATAGTTACTTACCTGAAATTGCTCACACTTATCCTATGGTTGCATACTGACACCTATAGTACCCTTCAAGGACTTTAGAAGAATCTTTGTTGCTTATTTGCTCATCCTAAGTTTAATTGTGAAACATTTTGAAGACCTTGGATAACACTTGGATTTTTGGAGCACTCCCACTAGGAATTGTATTAGAAAACTTCGGTGAATTTGTAAGAATTTGAAAATGAATTAGACATAAGAAACAAACTAAGATTTAAAATGAACATTAGGATAGTTTAAAGTCTATAGATGACATGCTAGGAAAGACTCTTAAATAAGAAAATTTTATTTTGATAGCTTATTTGTCAAATGATGACTAGAAAAGAATGAAAAAGGATGCAAATGGCTATATAAGAATGTAAAGTAGTGCTAGACAATAGATGACTAATGAAAGCCTTACTTTGAGAAATGACAATATATGAAAATGAAAAGGGAAAAGGTATAAAAACACCCCTAATGTTGTGTTCTAATCTCAAATATGCACCTAACGTTTTTTGAGGTACAAATACACCCTTATCGTTTTAAAAATCATATAGTTAAGCCTCTCTGACAAACGGTGTTAATTTTCACCGTTAGTGGGGTCCACTATTACTAACATGTACCAAAAAATGTTCGATAAAAGTACATTTTTACCTTTAACGTTTATAGAAAGGAACAAATTTGCCCCCAAAGAAAATTTAAGAACATTTAAATGCAAAAATTTTTTAAAAAATATTTAATCTTCTCATCTAATAAAAATATTAAATAATTATTTTTTTCATACTCATGAAATCTACTAATGCTAATATAATATTAAAATAATTTACATCTAATTTTTATGAAATTTTTTTAAAAATTTTGTGTCATTTAAAAAATTTAGAAATATTTAAATTAAAAATTATTTTATTCTATATAAATTTGTCCTTTTTTCACTCTCAAAAAAATTAATAAATATTTATTTAAATGTAACAACTTAGAATGAAATGGATAAATAAATAAATAATTTATTTATTTTGGGAGAATTTTAAAAAAAATTCATACAGGATGAGATGAGTTTCTTTTATTGAAATATTCCTAGTTTTTTTAAAATCGAATTGAATGAATTCATATAATATTTTTTAAAATAATTTTCATAAAAAATTAAATGTAAAGTCCTTTTAATATCATATTACTATTAGTAAATTCTACGAGTATAAAAAAATAAACAATTATTTAATATTTTTATTACATAAAAATTTAAATTTTTTTGAAAAATTTTTATGCTAAAATATTCTTAAATTTTCTTTAGGGGTAAATTTGTTCCTTGCTATAAACTTTAGGGGTAAAAATGTACCTTTATCTAACATTTTTTTATACATATCAGTAACAGTGGACCCCACTAATGGTGAGAATTAACACTGTTTGTCAGAGGAGTTTAACTATATGATTTTTAAAACGATAAGGGTGTATTTGTACCTTGAAAAATGTTAGGTGCATATTTGAGATTAGGGCACAACATTATGGGTGTTTTTGTACCTTTTCCCAAAGGAAAATAATGAGATAAAATATGAGGAAAGTGGATGGCTTAATGTAAGACTTGATGCGATTTTAACATTTAAAAGAAAACAATGACCTTGTTAAATGTTCTGTCAAACTGTTAGTTTTTAGAAAAACAAAGATATAATGTAAGATACCGACGATACACTAAAAAAGTAAGCTGAAAAATATATATGCAATTGAACTACCAAATACATTCATGAATTATGTACTAATATAACTTGTATGCTAATCATAAAATGATCATCAAGGAAACTAAAGGAACTGCAAAATATGTAAATATGAATGTGTGTGCATATGTGCATCCATGTTTCTAGGATGTGTTTGTATGATTAATAGGAGATACTAGGTGAATCTACAAATGTATAGTCATAGAAATATATAAATGTATAATGGAATATGAAAAGAATATGCACAAATAAGAAGAAAACAAATGAGAATATACATATGTAAATTTTTATATTTGTGAAAATAAAAGAAAGAAAATGCATATCTTAACACCATATGATTATCTTTATATGTGAATGGATTGGAAAAAATAATATACGTACACTTGTACTTAAAAACCATGATTTGAAAAAGCAAAATTCTTTAATCATTAGAGCATAGTTGAAAAATGATAGCTAAATTAACCATGTCCTTTTGCTAATTATGTACAAACATAACAAATATAAAAGTAACAAGTATAAGCATGCATATGCTAACAGAACATCAAACCCAATATAAAGATGCAAGTATGTACATAGAAATTTGAGGTTATGTTAGCATGGAAGCATATACGAAAACTACATATGCATTGAAAACATGTCTGAATGTGAATGAACTTGACTCTTCATGTCTAAATAATACCAAAGGATTATGCACAAAAAAAATTGAAACTATATGGATATATACACAAATTTAAACAATATGTGTATAACCATAGCATGGATTTATTTGTGTGAAGATGCAGACCTAGCTATGTATAAAAAAAATAGATTTATTCAAGTATACAAATAACTTATGAAGTTTATTAATCAAACCCATATATTTACTTCATACAAAGTTATAAATGAACATATTATCTACAAGGATGTATACAAGGTTAAGCATGAAACAATATGCACATATGAATATGTATGTATGAATGCATCTTTCAAAGATAACCACCCCTTTTGGCAAAAGTGCCATATGTTGCCCAGCTTGATTGGAGTTTGATACTTCCTTTAACTTGAATTTTGTTGAATATGCCCCCAGAATAAAATTCTAAAATTCCATAAAAAATGTTTCTAGAACCACAACTGGTAACATAATAAATATGCTCCAAAATTGAATATCAATTGAATATATGCCCCCTAGATTGAAAATTAACTCATTATGCCACCTAAAGTAAAAATCCACATGCTACTTGAATTATAAATTATCGAAGCATGTCCCCAAATAGAAAATGAAACAAACTTTCTCCAAAATATTTGATACATAAAAAAATGCCCTCAAAGTTAAAGATTAACTGCACATGTCACTATGGTTAAGGATGAATCAAACATACACCATTTAAATAGAAAATGAAGCAAACATGCTCCCAGAATGCCCTTTGAATTAAAAATCCATTGAATATGCCCTTGGACTAAAAATTAGCTTATTATGCCATGCATATTGAAGATCAACTTCTCTCGCCACTTAAATTGCAGATCACCCGAAGATGTCCTTAAATGAACTAATCTTGCCCTAGAATATTTATTAGATATGTTAATAAAACCTTACCAAATATGCCTTTAAAATCTTGAACATTTATCATAGGATAAATGTTCTTTTATCAATGAATACTTGTATGTTTAGCAAAGATTCATCAATAAGTCATGAAAACATCTTAATGGAAGAAAAAGACTTCTAAAAACATTTTAAAAATCATGAAGCAGATTGCTCTCTTTAGCCAACATTTATTATAAATTTCAACATACTTAGCGAATTAGTCATAATCATACATATAATATCATACTTGTTATTGATTAGCCTTTAAAAGTTATTTGTTAGTCTTTAAAAGGTTTTTTAATTAAATGTTTTTCATGCTTACCATATCCCTAACTTTTGCATAGGGGAATATTTGAATTTCCTCCTAGCGAGATGTATAATGTAATTTTTAAGGCAAAAAGGATGTATTGGAATTAATGGATGTAGGATCATATTTAATCATCTTGATAATTTTTACATTCTTAAGTTGAGGGAACTTTAGGGCTCTTCTAAGAAAAGGTTTGTTTATTTGTGATTGAAGAAAAGTTATAGTAATATTGAAAAAGGAATGGGTATTTGGAATTATTCAAGAAAAGGGTAAATGAATTATTGTCTTTGAGTTTGGCTAAGTTTTCTTTAAGGTGATTTGTCTTATAACGAAGTGCCAACATATAATACAGAGGTGAAAAGCATATATGGAAAATAATTTTCAAATGAGTTAATCATGCTAATGACTTATTAAAACTCAAATAGACGCACTTTTATTTTATAAATCATGAATTAACATTTCTTATTTACCAAGTAAGCATACACATACCAACTATAAAATGATTATTGCACTTCAAATAGGCATATGCATATTTAGTAACCCCCATTGCTTTGCAATGCATATAGCCAAATCTCATAGGTAAAACCAACAATACTTTCTCCACTAATACATGTGTATTAAATGGAAGAGGATTGAAAGGACTTTTATTAAGTTTGTAATAGGGTTAAGGTAATGGCTCAAATAAGAAAAGCAAATAAAGATAAACAAGAGTATGATAGGTCAATGATAAGAATGAGTAATGCATGATCTACATATTTTGGAGATATAGGAAGGTAGCATATAGTGTATGGGTCTTCAGGTTTTTTCTTTTTTTATTTTGATTTTTTTGATTTTTTTTCTTTTTCTTTTTTTTTTATTTGCTCATACTACATTTTTGAAATATTTTAGCTTTTTAAACCTTTCCATTCAAAATCCTAACTATTTATTTTTCATCATTGACTCAACACATATCATGATAAGGTCTAGTGTTTAGGTTAATAAATATGGTAAATAGAGGTTGCACAAGAAAATACAAACGAATATTAATAATATAATAAAAAAAGGCATAAGAGGTTTAATAAGTATGGGTTAAAGGTGACAACATTAAACTAATCACCCTTTGAGTCGAGTGGGGGTCAAGGTGGATCATAGTTTGATATCCTCGTATAATAAGGAAAAAGGGCACATGTGAAAGGTGTTGTAATGCAAATAGGTTCTAAATAGTACATATTTCATACAAGCAAAGTATCAATATTGGGATCAATAACTCTATCTCTAGTGGACTCGCCACTGTGGACATTAACTCATCAACTTAAACATCAATTTGTTCGCAATCCCTTTTTCCTTGTTATGGAAAAATGAAGGGACGGTGAGGGGAGTATTGAAAAAGTACCTAGGGATGGCAAAGTAGCACTTATAAACTTAGAACCCAGCTAGGATAAAAGAGGAGTCGCTACTCAGTATTACCCGAGAAATTATCTGGTTAAGGACTAGGCAAAGTGGATCCCTCGCTTGGAACCAAATCCTCCCATAGATAACCCATTTGAGTTTAGATATAATGTCAATAGAAGAATACTTATATAACATAAGGTATCTCTATACCACCCAGACGTTGAGCATTGCTAGTCCTACTATGTTGATACAGAGCTTATTTGAAATATGTCACTACAAAAGACTGACTATTTAGTGACTGAAAATTTCATCTCTAAACTTCTTAGCCACGGAATTGCGACTAAATTTTTTTGACGTTGAAATGCTCGTCGCTAAATTTTAATGATGAGAATACATAACAAGTCACTAAGTCTAGTGACAGAAACATAAAATTTGTCACTAATATTAGCAACGGATTTTGCATTTCTATTGCTAAACTTAGTGGCAAATTTTGCATTTTCGTTGCTAAACTTAGTGATGGAGTTTGCATTTTCATCGCTGACTTTAGCGACAAAAAACATAATTTTATCTCTAAATAAGCAATCAACAACAAAAAATTCGTTTGTTAGCGACAAATTTTTCCATCGCTAATATGCCATTTACCTTTAGTTTTTGTTTATAATGATACTTAAGAAAAAAAAATACAAATACATACATATATATATAAAGAACACATCTATTGAAAAACAAATAGAAAATTCAATATATTATTAAACATCAATATAATACAAATAAGTTCACTAAATTATCAATAATAAAAAGAAAAGGCTACATGATATTAAATCCCACTAAAGGGCAGCAGTATAGTGATAAACTCCAAAGTCATGTTGTTTATAGTTGGAAGCCCCTTCAGGATGTTTCTCATTGCATGTATACTAGAACGAGCACTTTCAATCTCATTATATGACTTAAATGTTTTTAGGGGTTCAAGAAGGCTTGCAAGATAACATTTGATAAGAGCTGTCACATCAAGTGGATTTACACCTTCTGGCAATGAAGCATTGTAATCTATAACAAATTCAAAACAACATGACATGAATAATATATTAATATCACTATGCTGAATAATGTGATAATCATTCCTGAGTAGAAAACCATTCAGACCTTGGTTGTATATCGAAACTAATTGCTGAATAACCTTTTAATCTCTTTTATCCTTGAACAAGTACATTGAGTTTAATCTTAACAATGAAAGCAATAATAATCAATAAAGTCTAGAATCAACATAGAATAAATGATGAATGCTAATTTATTTTTCTGATTCTCATATCACTTATTAATAATATGAGATAATATGCACATTCGACTAAAATATGGGGAACAGTCCTGATGGATTATTGTCTTTGAATAGCAACTTCCATTGGAACTCTAAATACTAAATATGCACATAGTAATAAGAAACTATCAATCATTACAAATTTAGGATGCATGACAGCTGCATTATATTAAAACTCAAAACTAATCCTATATAGCCTTAAAACTCAATTAAATATGTTGCTTCCAACTTATGAAGAAAATGAAATCATAAAAATAATATGTAGCCTCAAAATCACATACCTTCTGCCATCTTTTAATTAGTCAAAATTGTCTTACTCTTTTGTGTAGTTTTTTTGGCCATCTACAAGAAATGCACCATATCAGATTTGTGGTTCATCAATCCTCGTTGTCTATAAATCTATTGTTAAATTCAAAATTGACTTAGACAAGTGTGAGCCTTTTCTTTATCATAACTATCCTTTCAAGTATCAGTTCCTCTACTTTATACCATATATTTTATCATAATATGAATATAAGTTCATTAAAAACTCCACAAAGTAATGCAAACTATAATATGCAATAGAAATGATATCTAATACTAGAAACTACCAGGCCATCATATGCTAATTCGTCATCTAACAAAAAATAATTACCTTTTATGCTCCATATGTGAAGTGTAAGAAACCTCTATGTTAACATCCTAATTGAGTACTCAACTATACTAGGATTAAAAGAGGATATACATGTCTTGACAAGAAAGGTAGAAATCTATTACTAAAATTTATAGGACCTTATTTCATATATATGCAGTGATATTTAAAAAAAGCAAGCGAGAAGATTAGTTATTGCTAAAGCCAATAGTGCATTGACCAATAATATAAAATCTTACACCTTAAACAATAAAACTTTAGTTGAATGAAAAAAAAATTCCCAGTAACCAAACAACAATATATTAATAAAATTCAAAAAAAAATTCAACAATTTAGCAGCAGCTCTTATCTTTACCTAGATCTAATACTAGAAAGAGTAAAACTGAAAAATTAATTAAGAATCAAGAAACTAGTTACATAAACAATTAGAAAGGTTGAAAAATAATTTCAACTAACATTGACAACCTAATAAATAAATAAAAGATTACTCACATTGGCTCTGGAAGCTCTTCAAGTGAAATTAAGAGTGTATTACCACAATTAGCATCCTAAACCAAAAAATAATAATTAACCTATATTAGGAGCTATATTAAAAAAATTATCAATTTAGTAAGAACTCAGAAAAAAATTATCACTCACCTGTCCTGAGTAAGGTAATCCAAGAAGAAACTGTATTTAATTTTTGATACACTATTTTCTTTTTTTTATGTGATTGTGAATTAAATAATATGATTCTAATAAGGAAGAAACCTTTCACCTGCCAAACGGAGCAACCGGTGTGATGAAGCCAATCGATGAAGCGAAAACTTCATCTCTGAGATCTCCAATACTATAAGAACATTTAAACGACATCGGATGAAGCAAAATGCTAGCTCACCTCTATTGCGCTAAATCACATTTAAATAACCAATCTTTTTAATCCAAAGGTGATGGAGATGACAGAAGGCGAATGAGAGAGAATAAATGAAGAGACAATATTAGTTTTGGAGACTGGAGATTTAGATCGAGCATTGAATAGAGAGAAATGAGTGGAAAAAGAAGAAGAAAAAGAAGAAGAAGGTGAAGAGGAGCTGTAGAGGCAATAGAATATAAATATATGCTAAGATAGCAACAGAAGCATATTTTCATCGCTAAGTTAGCGACAAAATTTTAATTTTGTTGCTATTTTAGCAACAAAATTACAATTCCATTGGTAAATTAAATCTATTTATTTTTTCAAAAAATATTTGATATTAAGTTTAGAATTCTATCGCTGATCCGAACTATTTTACGATGATTATATTCCGTTATTAAATCAACAGTTTCTTGTAGCGTGTACCATGATGAGCCAACAATTACATACAAATGCAATCACAATATATTCACATAAGTGCATAATAATAGTTATATAAGATACTTGAACATGGCATAGTATGATGTATGGAGTATAACACGGCATAATGGAAGCAATACATGAAACATAAAATATAGAACATGGCATAGCTTCATACATGTATCATGGAATGTATCCTAGGATCGCAAATGTCCACTAATGGCATAACAAGAGTGTGAGCATGTTATATCAAAAATAAAGATATGGCAAATTAGATCATGGCATAATATGGCATTATTCAACATAGTATATATATATGGACATGGAATATATGCAATAAACATGTCATTGAAATAATAAGAAGCATGGCTTATCATAACATATAATACACATAAACATGGAAAATTATGTCATGAATGTTATACTAAATATGTCATGGTACAATATATTAAAGCATCATATGATATGGTATACACATAACATGATGATAATTAACACAGTATACATATAAACATAGATACAAGCATAAATAAAGCAAATACAACAATCATGCAAAGTGTAAACATGAAATGCACAATTAATAAAGAACAAGAAAAGTATAAACATGGATAATGAAAACAAAAAATGTTAATGGCTAATCCTTTTACCAATACTTCTTCAATTTGCTTTTGATGTAAAGGTCTTTAAGCTTGAGTTTGAGCCATGGTAAAAAGATTTTATTTGAAAAATTAATTTGGAAAACAAGATTTAAAAAATGAAAAGATAAGTTAAAAGATGAAATAATGCAAAATGGTTTTGAAATAACTCATGGAATGTAGCAAATAAAAAATGAAGAACAAGAATTCCTATTTGAAAAATAGCTTTTAACAAATCATAAAAATTAAAAGATTTTGGCTTTAAAGATTAGTAATTTGAATATATAAATATTTTTATCTTGTCATAAGAATGATCCTTTTAATCCATCACTTTTAGGTATCAAAATTACGTTTTCTTCCATTGATGAAAAGATCTCGTTCAATAAGATATTTCTTCTTTATGTTCAAGACACTAAGTCTTCATGAAAATAAGAAAATGACTTGGATTTTAATTGAGAAAACCATAAGCTTTTGAAATGTTTCATTCCAAGGATCAATCAAAAGAAAATGATCAATAATCAAGAGCTAAAGAATGAGGGATCACATTAACACAACATAATAATATATAGTATATACACATAGTATATAGCAATATATAGGCATAAGTATATATATATTAGGATTGAGATAGAGTGAGTAATAAGAACATTAAACATGATAACAAGCACTTGTAAAAATGTAATTCAGACATTAAACATGCTTGAATGCAATGCACGATAGATGCAATAAATAATTCTGGAGTGGACATAAATGCAAATGATATATGATGCAATTCGGGGGGCATGTAAGAATAATGCAAATTTTGAAATATATGCAAGAATTGCAGTGATGCAAATTGGGGTGCACGCAAAATGACCCTAATTGAATTAGAAATAAAGAATATGCATGGTAGTGATATGCATCAAGAAAATGTCATGCAAGCAAGCACACGAGATATGAATGAGAATACAGAAAGTAAAATTAAAGCATCAAACACAATCAAATAGTTAGTTAAGCAATCAACAAAGCACATATCATTAATTAAAATAAGAAAAAGGATTGAATCAAGCTCTTGATGATTAACCTAAAGCTAAAGCTACTATGGTATTATAAATTAATTACCAACTTGTTATTAGAGCAAAAAACACTTTAAAAAATAAGTTCAAAGGTTAAAAATCATAGTTTTAAAAAGAAAGCCAAAAGCAATGGCCCAAAAATCTAATCATCCTAGGCTTATAAAGTTACTATTTAAGTAAACCATTGATGATTCTCTAGATTTAAATGACTCCTAAAGCCATCCTTGGGCTCATTTTAGATTCAAAACATTAAAATATGGGGGGAAGATATTGTTTGGCCAATTTAACCATATGAACAGCCAGCCTAAGCTATTTCTTTTCTGACCAAAAGGGAGAATAGTCGATCAAGTGGATGAACAATCGGCCAAAAAGGAGAATAGTCGATCAAGTGGATGAATAGTCAGCCAAAAAGGGAGAATAGTTGACCAAGTGGACGAAATTTGAACTCTTAATCAAATTTTTTGAAAAATCAAGGCTCCAACCTCAAAACTAAAGGACCCTAGAAGCCAAAGAATGGTGTATGAAAGTGTTTAGCCTTATAATGTGATTGGAAACTCACCAAAATGAAATACTGAGGCAAGAAATTAAAGTAGAGGTTGGTTTGTATAGGTATTATGTTTTATTTTGTTTGATTGAGTTTTGGATAAGTGTTTTCGTGATTTATGATTTTGGAATCAAGGTGTAGTTGCTAGAATTATTTGGATTTAGAAGTGGTTTGATTTTGTTTTGAGATTTGATTGATTGAAGAGGAGAAAGAAGAAGAGTTTGGTTGTATTTTTTGTTTATTTTTCACTCTATTTTTGGGAGGATTTTTTTATCTCTAGATAATGACACAAACTCCTAAAAGTCCCCCGTAAAGAAACCTAGGACTCTATCTATAGAAAAGTTAAGGTTATGGCAATAATGTAAATAATTGATATCATTAAAGGGGTAATTAGGTAATAGTATATATTCACATTATTCTTAAGAGTGACACTTGGCATGGAATATTCCAAAAAGGAATATTCCTTACTTGGTAATCAATCTAGAAAAATGTCTTATTTTATTAGAGAAAAAAGTGACATGGACATATATGGGATCCACTTTGACCACCGAAGGTCAAAATTTTAACTTTTTGTCAAATAATACCACAAAAACTCTAGAATTTTAAAAGATAGTTTTAGACTGAAATTTAATCTTGGGAACTCAATTTGACCTCCCGAAAAGTCAGTTAACCAAAGTTTGACTTTTCATTTCAAGATTTCGTTAAACCAAGATTTAAGAATACAAATTAGACTGAAAAATATTAAAAGTTAAACTAAAAGAGCCCTTTTGCAGGACTTGACTTATTGACTCTACATACACTATTAGAAAAAAATTTCTCACTGATCCATCAACCAAAGCCTCTTTCTTTGCTCGCTAAGGATTAGGAAAAGGTTTATTTAGGTTCGATTTGGTCTTAAAGTGGTTCAAATAGGTGTTAAAAGGTTATCAGGTAAAGGTTTCGAGTTCTGAATTGCTTTAAAATGGCTTGGAAAGTATTTTATTACATTAATCTCTTGCAATAGTGAGACATTTTCAGGTTTTCGTTATCGACCATTAGGATTTTGAAAATGACCCACAATAATTACATTATTAATTTTGTAAAATTGGCAAATTAAGTCAATTTATGTCAAATTTGAAAGTTAAGAATTAATAAAATATAAAAAATTAATTTATAATATTTTGATATATTCTTTTATTTAAACTATTTTAATTGATTTGGATCTGTTTAGGTTATGTTTTACGTGTTTAATTAGGTTTGTATTGTTAGATTATTTTTAATAATCTATGTGGCTCATGTAATTAATGGACTAGTTCTAAATATAGTAAGGCCCAGTATGATGGTTATTGGGCTTAATGGAAATTAGAATCAGGTAGGGTTATAAAATCCCTTCCCTCTTCCTTCTATGAATATATGTTAAAAAAAAACTGACATATTAAATATATACATAAGTTTTGAATGGACGGTTCTTATCCATCAAAGAAAGAAGAAAGGAAGAAGGAACAGAGGGATAAAACTTGAAGAAATCGAAGTTATGGATCAAGGTATGCTTCCAATTAATTATTTTCTACAATCTTCTAGGCATGAAAAGATTCTGGTATTTATTTTCAATGATTTTTCTAATATTTGGTATCAGAGAAAGGATAATTTGATAACTAATTATAACCAATTTGTTAACTATACAAGCCCACATAATACACTTTCAAAACATGGCCATGGGTGTTCTTTGCATGAATGAAACTTATCCAGCAAAGAATTATAATCCATTGATTCATTCATGCAAAGTTCAATAAATATATATTATAATATTAATGAAACTACATGAACCAAAAATATGGAACGAGAAGTTGTAAAAATTCATGCAAAGTTCATTCGTTCATGCCTCAAGGTTATTAAAATGTGTTATATTTATCCGAAAATATTTATTTTCAATGATTTTTCTATTATTTAGTATCAGAACAAGGCTTGCCCTAGAATTGTTTGATTTTGATAATGGAAAAATCACTGTGATATATATATTTTTGGATGAATATAACACATTTTAATAGCCTTGCGGCATGTACTTTGCATGAATTTTTACAACTTCTCATTCCATATTTCTGGTTCATGTAGTTTCATTAATATTATAATATATATTTATTGAACTTTGCATGAATGAATCAATGTATTTTAATTCTTTGCTGGATAAGTTTCATTCATGCAAAGAACACCCATGGCCATGTTTTGAAAGTGTAGCACGTGGGCCTGTATAGTTAACAAATTGGTTATAATTAGTTATCATTATTATTTAGGCATAATTTATTAAGAGTAATTTCATAATTAATGTCTTATTATGTTTTACTTATATGAAATTATTATGCCTACTTTATATGCAAGATATTAATTAAATTTGAGATTTTAATATATCTTATTAAGGCTTGCATAAATTTAAATATTTATTGCATGGAAAGCTTGTTAGTCACCAAAGTGGCCTAGCTTATTAAGATATTTAGACATTTAATATGTATTTTCAATTGTTCATATTGATGTGATGCAATTAAATGACATAAAAGATTCACTACTAGAAAACAGGGTTTCCCTGAATTCCGCCGGTAATTTTATTACCGACGAAAAATAATCCATCGGCAAAATCCTCGTCGCTAATTATTACCGACGGATTTTGAAAATCCGTCGGTAAATTAGCGACAGAATTACCGACGGAATTGGATCCGTCGGTAATTAGTGACGGAAACGATTCCGTCGCTAATTACCGACGGAATCGTTTCCGTCACTAATTACCGACGAAAATTCTTCCGTCGGTAATTTCTGACTAAATTACCGATGGAAAAATCCGTCGGTAATTGTATTTTTATTAATTTATTAAAATTTTAAATTATTTATTATATTTTTGAATTTAACCTGTTGAAAATTATTAAATTTTTATATTATTTCACCTGTTGAAAATTATATAAACATTCATTATAATAAAAAATAAAATTATTAAATGCAAAAATTAATTCATTAAAAATTAATTTTATAAAATAAAAAACTGTTAAAACAATCATAATGTTTACATACACACAAAAGATAATAAATATTCTAAAAATTTACTACACAATCAATCTTAAAAGATTTTATTCGAGTCACATTTTACTTCAGAAGTTCCAAACTCTCAGCAATGTTGTATTTGTATCCGCCGCCGCCTTATTTCCTGAATAAAAATACTTGTATATTAGTTAATTGAAATATCAAATTACAAAAAATACAAAACAAAAAAAATATAAAAAATATTAAAAAGTACACAATTTTATTATATAATTTTTGTGAGAATTATTTTTAAATATAATTTTGAATTTCTAATAAAGCATACATATTTCACCATTTAATTAATTAATTTTGTAATTGGGCGGGGCGACCTTTAGTAGATGGTGTACTATGATGAAAATCTCCTCGTCCAGTGCGACCTCTAACAGTGGTCCCTCTACCTGCTCCACCTCGTCTAGAATGTCTCATATCTAAGAAAATACATTTTTTAATATTATTTCTTTATTTTATCATGCATAAATTTATATCACATTTTTAAAATTTATATCACACATTTTAAAATAATACAAATATATATATAGACTAAACAAACAAATTATAAGGATTCTACCAAAAATTCGACAGAACCTTCCCTAAAATATAGACATCTTCCTACTAAAATAGGGCCAATCCTGCAATTAATTATATATGCAAACAACTAAAATACAGCAAAATAAAGTCAAACCCAATTTAAATATATTAAACCAAAACATATCAAAATAACAGTAATAAAATAATTAATTAGAATTAATCACTCCCACAAATACACAAATAATTAATTAACAATATCCTCCATATATTCAAAATAATACAAACTATATCCCATTATAATAACCATATACCTAGCATAAAAATTAAAAATAAAATATACATATTTCACAATTTAATTAATTTATTTATAACTAAAATAAATCAAACACTTAGTAATGATATTCTTAACACATCAAATACAAAAAATTCAACCAACAAATAACCTAAGAATAATCCTAAATTATTTAATTAAATAATCAATTAATCATTTACAAATTATTTTTAATTATAAATCTGAAGTAAATATAAACATTTTTTTAATCAAATCAAAACTAAAAAGATCCAAAAAAAATATATAAACAAATAAAAAATGAATATATATATATATTCAAATAAAAAAATATAAAATCAGAAAATATAAAAAAATATAATATAACCTAACAATCAAAAAATATAAACAAATAAAAAAATATATAAAGAAAAAGAAAAGGAAATAGAAGAAGGAAGAAGAGAAGGGAAAGAAGGAGACTCATACACTGTAGCTAGGGTTTAACCGATACTAAGATTTAATAAATTTGAGCTTCAAATCAAGCGAGTAGCTCTATTTTCTTGTTTTTCTTTAAGTTTTTAGCTGAAAAACTTACTCAAGAATTAATGTTGAATTTTTGGCAATGTAATTATGGATTTTGAAGGGATTTTTTAAATATTTATGTTTCCTAGGGTTCATGTTAGACAGAAATTAGTAGTATAGTGAATCATTCATGTTTGGGGAGTAAGATTTTATGTTTTTGGGGTGAATTTTTAGAGTTTTTACTGCTGTTCATGTTTCAGAATGCGATTAGGTGATGCCTGATCGGTTTTAAGGCGGTGCATCAAGCTGAAAAGGCAATACCTCTGTCCCAAGGTGACGCCTCAAAGAAGGGCAACACCTTATCATTGACGCAGCACCTCTGTACTAAGGCGATGCCTCAGTAGAAGCTGGGGTGGTACCTCTGTATAGAGGAGGCATCTCTGTAGCTCATATTTGCACTGTTTACATCCAAAAACTTGAATTTTAGAAGGAAAAATCAAACTGAAATATTTGAAAACATTCATGAACATTGGAAAAAAAAAGAAATTTATTTAGAATATGAGGAGTGAAACAAATAAATTGAGACTTAAATATTATAACTTCCTGACATATAAGATATGTATTATAAATTCATGAGTCTCAGACAAAGAAACTAAATTCTTCAATTTAGTATTATTAAATTAAATTTTTGGGATCTTAATGAGACAGGTAAAGTAATATAACAAAATCAAATATTGGAACGGTAATTGAAAACCAAGTATAAATATTATTATATAAATACATAAGTGTATATATATATATATGAGTATATATTTTGGCAATATTAAGAATGAGTTGGCCACTCAAATAATAACTATCTTTGGGACATCACATAGATTCAGAGGTGCCTTCGGGGCAAATTATTGTGGTTGAAAAGTATGCATATTGTGATTATGAAACAGTTAGTGTGGGCCGTGAGAGAGTTGAGCAAAGATGCTGAGTACAATGAGAATTGAATTATATTGTATTGATATTTCTGAGAGATATATTATTATGGAAAGATTGTATATTATTCAATGAAACAAAATAAATATAAAAATGTGTACAGGAAATGAGTTATCCAGCTCATGAAAGTATAATATAAAATTTAAAGAATCTGATAATAAAATATTACAAATAAGAATTTTGAACGTTCAATCTCAGGGTATATAACGTATAAATGATACGAGAATATTAAATGAATGAATCATAACAATTACGAATTATTTTGTATATAATGAAGAGATGAGATGATGGTGAGAGCATAACTGAAAAAGGGATTATCTCTTTTATTTATTTATTCAACTGTTTATTTATTTAATTATTTTAAAGTTAAATTTCATTATTTATTGTAAGCATGTATTGTACATTGAATTATTATTTATCATTCTTAAAAGGATTAATTATACTTTTGTATTATTATTATTTAGTTGGCTGCTCATTTGGTAATTTCCATATGGAATTACTCACCACTTTATAAAAAAAAATATTTTTTCAGCTTAGGTTAGTTTGTTTAGTTTTTATTAGAAGATTATGGTTGTTCAATGGGCAACCATGGTTTACGAGATCATCGAGGCAGAGACACTAGTTAAGTATATAGTGTGTCATGATCCGGATGCTGAGCTTTTCTTCCGAGTCATGGTAGAGCCTATTAGGGTCCATCTATCAGCTATAAGGGAGGACCATCTTGACAGCATCTGTACTATCTTCTATGTTCTTTATGCGATGTCCATAGATGTCCTGATCACCTTGACATGGTGTGATGTAGCGTTGGTTGCTTACATCATTTTGGTCTTTTTGGGTAATTAGGCCATTTTACACCCTCAAGCATTTATTAAAGATGCTTTTTGAGATGTCATGGTTGGGTGAGGCTTAGAGAGCATGGCCTTAGAACTGGAGCTACTCTATATCCACCAATATCATGTCGACTTGGATTCCGATATACTTGAGAGAGAGATGCCATGGGCGATTATTAATATACTCTTTTGTATCATTTTATAGGCATCTAGTACTCTTTTATTTATATGTATATATTTATCTTAAAATGGTTGTATAATTAGCACTAAGTACTAATGTGATATTATGTAGATATAGCAGTATTAAGTATATCTCTTGTCATCTGATTTTAAATTTTACTATGGTTGTGATTATGAGTAGTCATGATTGATTGTTTAAATATCATATTAAAATTATGGTTTTTGACGGTATTATATTAGATTTACCCATGATTAGGTAAATTTGATTATGAGTTTTGAATAAACTAGTTGAGCTAATATTCCTCCTATTATTAATACATTAGTTAGAATACTAGTAGAATTAATGGTAGGTAGGGGTGTTACATTTAATTAGTATCAGAACTCTAGGTTCTTAGATTCTGTAGAAACTAAGAAATATTAAGTTTAGTGGACATTAGCAATGATATTAATTGTGATGATGAGAATTATTAAAGTCATTTGATTTTGAATTTTAAAAGATGGAAATAACTAGAGGTGGAATTATAGGAGGACAAGGTCGAGGTCATGGATGTGGACATGGTAGGGGTAGAGGTAGAGGTAGAGGACGTGGGGTCCAAAATGATAGAGCAAGGCTAGTTGAGTTAGCTAATATTTCTAGTAGGAGTTAGACATTTCTAAGAGAATTATCTCCGTCATCAGTATCTGTTGGTAATGAGAGAAATGAATTGCCAAATGTTCGAATGGGTAGTTTACAAGATAGTTCTGTACCAGCTGCATCAGCTTTGATTTTCAAAAATGTACCTAGAAGGGCATAAAATATCTATCAGGTACTACAGCTGGTAATGCTAATGAATGTGCTAAATTAGCCAGCACCACCGGTAGTACACATAGATGCTACTAATTTAGCATGTACTATGGCAATAGTAATATTAAAGAGAGAGAAAGATATAGAAAGCCTAGAGATATTATAGAACATGCCAAGAAATATAGAGCTTACAATTTCTATGGTACATTGGACCTAGGACAAACTGATAAGTGGGTCAAAACTGTGGAAAAGGCCTTCAATATATTACAACTTAATGATGATGAAAAGGTGAATAACATATATGGCCTCTTGTTTGACAAAGCTAATGATTGGCTAACACAAGTGAGAAATCTTTATGATGAAGCTTTCATATGGCAATTGTTCAAAGAAGAATTTAGTAGGGAGTACTTGACTGAAACTTTTCAAAAGCAAAGGAAGGCTTCTTTTGTGAATTTGGTACCAGGTTTAATGATGGACAGGGAATATACTGACAAATTTAAAGACTTATATCAATATGCGAAAGACATATACCCTACTGAAGAGGCAAAGAGTGAAAAATTCAGGGATGGATTACATGCATCCCAGTGAGGAAAGCTGAATCTGTATACAGGTACACCTTTTAGAGGTTGGGTAGAGACGGAAATAAACCATGAAAGACTAAATAAAGAATTGGAAATAATAAGTCGAGCAAGATCTCACTATCAGGAAGGATCATCAAGGAAACTCTGAAGGGGTAATAACAACAGGAAGTTAAGATTTACCCCTTATTCACAAAGTAATATGCGATCAGGAGGGAATATTAGGCCACAAGGTAATCATGTGTCTGTGAGACCACCCACTACTTTATTTAGACCTGCCAATTTTGGAAATGTCCTAAGAGGAGGATCTGTTATGCCATGGTGTAATATGTGTATAAAGAATTATACAGGCAGTTATGAAAAATGTAGAGTTAGATGTTTCAAATATAATGAAACGGGACATTACGCTCGTGAGTGCACTAAAGATATGATGAGAGAACAATGATTGAGAATTCAATATTCCTTAAACTGGTAGAGCAGGTAGACCTCCTGGTATAGCTAGACCAACTGGAGTAAGAAGCAAAGTTAGTAGAGCCCTACAAACTTAAGAGAGGCCTATAGGATAGGCTAATGCTACAAAAAATGCACCACAATTGTGAATTTATGCAATAACAGAGCATGATGCCAAGAATGCATTACATGTCATTAAGGGTACGGCTTATATTTATGATATATTAGCTTGTGTATTAATTAATCCTAGTGTAACATTCTCATTTATATCATCTGCTTTTTCTCTGCATAATAAGTTAGAATTATCAGGTAGAGATGAATCTGTAGTGATTAGCATGCCTATGGGGCTAAGTATAATTTGTGAAATAATTATTAGAAATATTTTAGTAAGGATAGGAGAAGATGAAATGAGGTGGTTTTTATGCCCTTACCCTTTAGTGTATTTAATGTTATATTAGGTATGGATGGGCTAAGTCACTATAGAGCAAGTGTAAATTTTTATAAAAAATTAGTAGTGTTTGAGAAGGAAGATGGTAAAAAAAATTCACTTTATGAGGGAAAATAGGAAAATGTCAACTAAGATAATTTCAGCTATAACAACTATGAAGTATCTTAGAAAAGGCTTATCTGGTTTTTGTGTTTAATAAGAAAAATGAAGTGGATTTAGAGAGCATGCCTATAGTAAATGAATTTAGGGATATATTTCCAGAAGAACTGCTAGAATTGCCACTTAGGAGAGAGATTGAGTTCGAGATTGACATGTTGTCGGGCATAACATCTATATGCCAAGCCCCGTATAGAATGGCTCTGGTAGTATAAAGGAGTTAAAGGTACAATTGCAAGAATTATTAGATTTTTTAAGTTGGGCGATGTAGGTTAAGACTTTACTCTCTGTGAGACCTAAGAAATGGACACTCAAAGATTACTCCATTCAAGTGGAAGAAATCTAGAGGAAGAAGATAATGATCTTCTACCTCCAAATGATCTGAATGTTTATGATCTTGAGTTAAGTGGGAGTATGATTCCTGACTCTAGTGGGAGTATGGAACTTAAACTAAGTGGGAGCATTTTGAATTATGATGAATATATGAGACAGGTTTATCAAGATTTTAAATTACGAAGATCATAAAGAAAAAGTGATATACCTAAAAGATATCGATCTGATGGTATGAGTCAAGCTCTTTTAGTTGACCTACAAGAAGATGATGAGCCAAGGAATATGTCTGAAGCTCTTTCATGTCTAGCTAAAGGAGAATGGATTAAGGCAATGGAAGAAAAAATGACATCCATAAGATCAAATCATGTTTGGAAATTGGTTGATCTGCCAAAAGAACGCAAAGAACAAGTGGGTTCTCAAGATCAAGTGAAAGGCTGATGGAAGTATCGAAAGATACAAGGCTCGCCTAGTAGCAAAGAGTTATACATAAAAAGAAGGGATTGACTATGAGGAGACTTTCTCTCCTGTTATGAGATTTATGTCCATAAGGTTCATTCTGGCTATAGTGGCAAATTTAGACCTAGAGCTACATCAAATAAATGTAAAGACTGCTTTTCTCAATGGCGAATTAGATGAAGAAATCTATATTCAATAGCCAGTAGGTTTTAAATAAAAAGGCGGCGAACAAAAGGTTTGTAGATTATTGAGATCAATCTATAGCCTTAAACAATTTTCTAGATAGTGGTATGTTCGATTTCATAATGCGGTTATTTTAAATAACTTTGTTATGATAGATGAAGATCACTGTGTTTATTCTAAAAGATCTAGAAGTAAATTTGTTATTATAATATTATATGTTGATGACATACTTATAGCTGGAAATAATGTCGAATACCTAAAGGACATCAAAAGTTGGTTGTCATCCAATTTTGAGATAAAAGATATGGGTGATACAGTGTATATTCTTAAAGTTAAAATTTCAAGAGACCATTCGAGAAGGTTGTTGTCTCTTTTTCAAGTGACATATATCAATAAAGTCCTTGAAAGGTTTAATATGCAAAATTGCAAACCCATAAATAATCCTATAACTAAAAGAGAGACCCTTAGTAAGAGAATGTGTCCCCAAACACATAAGAGGTTGAACGTATGAAGAACGTTCTCTATGGAAGCGCCATTAGAATTCTTATATATGCGATATTATGTACAAGACTTGATATTTGCTATGCTGTTGGGATAGTAAGTAGATATCAATCAAACCCAGGCGAAGCACATTGGAAGGCGGTTAAGAGGATTTTGAGATACTTGAAAGGTACTGGGGATTACTTGCTGTGTTATTAAGTAAAGGATCTACAATTAAGAGGATATACAGAACCTGTGACAATCATGAGTGATAGTCAATCATCAATAGCTTATACTAAGGATTCCAAGATTCATAGTAAGACTAAGCACATTGACATTAAGTATCATTATGTTAAAGACATGGTTGCACGAGGAGAGGTGAACTTAAAGTACATTTCTATGCATGGCATAATAGTAGATCCTTTGACAAAAACTGTCACTAGAGATATGTTTGAGAGGCACATTAAATGTTATAGTTTGTGTAGATTTGAGATTGTACTTTACTTATCATGTAATTTGAACATGATTTGTTATATATTTATTTTCAATAAATATGTGGATGTTCATTTGGCAATACACAATGTGTTAGTATTAAATGTATGTGATATTTAAAGTATGTTGGACAGAGAAGTAACCCACTCATACGGGTTTTTACCCTAATTTTGTTAAATATATTTAACAAAAATTAGGATGAGGCAGTATTTTAAACAAATAAGGGAATTACGAGAGCCCGTTTAATATACGTATGCCATCTTGCTTAAGTATTAGATGAGTTCTAATTTAAGTGTGAGATAAAATTTTACATTTCATTATATGATTTGTAAGTAGATTTATGTAATCTTTAAAAGGAGAATTAAAGGCAATTCTTCTTGATTCTATCTTTAATCGCAAGAAGCAACCTCTATTAAGTATTAAGATTTGGTGTTGAGGTACACCTAAATATGTAGCTTATGTATGGTGTTAAATATATGATTATGATCATTTTGAAACATGCGCTCTTTTTAAGAAAAGAATGAACACCATAACATATATTTATACCATGCGTGCGAAAGCCGACCGGGGATGTGAAGTTATAGAAATAATCAAATGATCTCAACCTTCCCTAGTGTGAGACCCGTTCTATAAACTTATAGTTTTGGAAACCTACCCTTAAGACCTGGGTCATCTTTCTAAAGTATGGTTTGATGTGGCTATTTTAGAAAAATCTTTGAAAGGTCATGTGAGATACAGCCTAGAGGAATTAACTGGATAAACGAGTTAAACCATATGATAGGAATAATGTATGAAGGGAAGATTACTGATAGACTATATTCAATATTTCTATTGTACATTGGCTCGTCTATTATGAGTGCCATAAGTGGTACATATATAATAGTGGACATAAAATATTGCTAAGAGATCAAGAGGTAGCAGGGAATGTAAAGAAGTAATATGGGGTAAGGCATATGTCAAGATATAGGATCTACTATCGAGACGCTATATATCTCTAACAAGTGTATAGCATAAGTGCTCTCGTTATATGTTGGTCACATAATCTATTTATCAGTATGAATGAGATGAAAACTAAATATGTTCAGTCATGTGCGAGTAGGAGATGTTAGATAATATACACCCATGACTTAATTAGTTTAAGTTTTGAATTTGAATTGGGTGTAATAGACTCCTAATAGAAGTCTACTTTCTACTCTTTTGTAGAGTATGGGTTTTATGTTTGATGTACGTAACATAACCCAATAACTCGTGTAGAACAATTGAGAACTCTCTCTCTCAGAACAAAAACACCAAAAATACTCTGTGTATTTTTTTCCCATTCTTAATCATCCCATTGATATTTAGATTATGAAGACATAACCTTTACTCTATTAGTCAAGGCTTCGATCAATATATTTACCACAATTTCCATCGTAGGAGAAAATTGTCAATAATCTATATCTCTTTATGATTTATTATTCCTTTCTATTTTCCTTTCAGTGACAAATTTAATTATTTGTTATACTTATAATGACATATTTTTTAATTTTATATTTATATATATTCCATCATATTTTGATTATGTTATAATAATGACTTATTACTAACTACTTATTAAATAATTATACTAATTTTGTTTTTTCTTTTTAATTAACAATCGATGATACGTTCAATATTTATAATATTTATATATATAATTTTTTTTTCTTAACTTATAGTATTTTTATTCATTAATTATACAAATTTAAATTTAAATTTTGTAAAAAAATTGCTTAATATTAAAAATATATTATTTTTTATTATTGAACTGTGAAAATAATACTTTTTAACTTTACATAAATTTTTTTGTTGTATATATATAAGAAAGGAAAAATAACTTTTATTATATACGTACAGAATAAGAACAACGAGGTGAAGGATACTTTTTAACTTTACATATAAATTTTTATTCTAAAAGGAAAAAAAAAAAAGATTTTATTGTATACATATATAGAAGAAGAAGAAGAGAGCGGGGAGAGGAGGAGAAAAATCAATAAAATGAAAAACTTTTAGTTTGTGATTTTATAGATGACTAAGATAAAAAAAAAGTTTAATTTTTTTGATAAATATATATAAAGATATGGATTAATTTAAAAATATAAATGATAATGAGTATTTTTAAAAAAATTTTATCTATCCATTTTTAATAAATTAAACAATATTTCATTTAACCAAATCTTAAGTGTTTTTTTTTTTTTTAATAAAAGGATGTTATTTTGAAAAATACGAAGATATATATTTTATTATTAGTGTCTAATATTTATCTCTAAAATATAAAACTGTATTTATATTCACTAGATGTGATTTTCAAAAATTTATTTTAAATTTATTTTAGTTTTTATTTGAAATTGGCAAATACTTTTAGTGGCTAATTAAGGAAACTAACTATTTGGTGCAATTATTTATACTAGCTGATAGTTATTGCGAATAGCTGATAGCTAATAGTTATTGGCTGATAAAAATAAACCATTTGGTAAAATATTATCAATTGTTATTGTTAATATGTCAAATCACTATTGAAAATAATATTTTATTATTCTTTAATTTATGTATTATTAAAATTATTATTAGAAACTATTTAGAAATTTAACTTTAAAATCTAAATTTTACTAATACAATTTTTTTATAAAAATTATAGATATAAATTTTACAATTATTTAATTGCTTGTTATAATTGAAAGTAATATTTATTTTATTATGAATTATAAATAATTAATTATATGCATTTACTGTGAAAAATTTTATTTGTTATTAGCTATTTATAATAGGGGTAATATAGTCCAAATAAAAAATAAATTTAAATCAGCTAGCTATTGATGGAAAAAAGCTAAAAAAAAAAAAAAAAAGAGCTTATTAGATTCGTAACTGTTTTGGATCAAAAATAACTATCAACCGTTGATTTGAGCATCTCGCTAAAAATTAGCTGCTGGATGAAAAATATCTATCAGGTAGTTGAATCAGTTAAACTAAACACCTCCTAAATATTACAAATTAAATTTTTTATTATTTTATTTAAAAGGTTAAATGAAATAGAGGCAAATATCATTATTTATATAGGGACATATATTATATTACATAGTAAAATAAAAATTTAGAGGCGAATATTATTATATATAATGATAAATATTATATTTAGTTGTAAAAATAATATTTTAAAGACAAAAAATACATGTCATTAGTTATTTGTCACTAATAAATACTTTTTATTATTTTATTTTAAAAAATTAAATAAATTAGAGACAAATATTATTAGATATAATGACATATTATATTAGTTAGGTTAAAAACAATTCAGAGACAAATATTTTTATATACAGTAACAGATATTATATTTGTTATTAAAATATACATTTTAAAAACAAATAATATATATGTCATTAGTTATTTATTACTAATAAATATTTTTTTAGTGATTGCGTTCTATCCCTTCCCATCAAAAATTGTGTTGGTTGAAAAAAAGAAAACCAACACCAATTGGCTCTATCCCAACCCAACTGCAGCTCTAAAATTTGAAAATTATATAATTTAAAATATATGTTATGGAGTTAAAGCGGCACCATCAAACGTGGTTTTATTGAATTAATAATTGATAATTGTCAAGTGGAATTTTAATAATTATTGTTCACACTCACCAAACAACTTACTAGCATATGATTTTAATTAACAGATGTGGGTCCCACAATTTCTCACTGAGATATTTTTTTGTCGTTCATCAAAGCTGTATATCGCTTCCCAGGAAAAGAAGATTTCCGGCCAAGAAAAAAAACTATTGAGCCCAATTGGCTAAACTCCTAAACAACTTAATGTTAATAAATTTACAGATCTTCTATGAAATTAGCGTCGATCGGATATAGCAGTCGAAATATAAAAAAATTATTGAATCCATATAAAAGTTCAAGTAACATACAAGATTAAGATCTTTAAAGTGAAAATTTATAAATTTTTATATCATATATACATATACAGAATTAAGCACTCGACTACTACAATATAAACAAAATTAATATGTGTTAATATTACATCCGATAGTCGCAAACAGGATAAGGAAGACCACAGGCATTAGCTAGTCTTCTATCAGCAGCGTTGGAAAAGAACTGCTTAAGATTTGGATCTCTCAGGAATTCACAGTAGCATGGTCTTTGCTCCATAGACTTCTGGCAACATAGCCTAGATGGCTCCGACGACATGATGAGTGCTGGTGTGCATGAGTTTAGCTCCACCGCACTGCAAACAACCGCTTGTGTGGTTTCTGCGCCTATTAGTAGCATCAACATCACTGCATATAGGTGAAAACAAGACATCTTCTTCTTGTTCATGGATCTTTTATAAGGTGTTTGATAGTTTTAGTTAACAAAGAGAAATGGGTTGTGGGTATATGAGTGGAAAATTAATGTCAAATGGAATATGGTGGGGATTCATAATAGAGCTATTAATATAAAAAGAATGTGATGGATTAATTGTTAGATGGAGATATATATTCAACAATGGCTGCAAGCGGTAAGTATAATTTTGTAACATCATTTTCATTGTGTGTAGAAAGTTTGAAAGGTCAAATGTGTATCTTTATTTATTTATTTTTTTCGATGGCATCATAGGTAAGGTAAGGGTTGATGAAGAAGCTTCATTTATTAACAACTTTGTTTGCTTCATTTTCCTTGTCCAAATCTTGGAAAACAAAGCAATCTTAGAACCTGGGCTAGCTAGATGATATCACAGCATTAATAAGTTTAGGATAGGAAATAGGTCGAGAAATAAATATTGACATGTTTCGAGATCTAGGGAATTACACTCTCAATTTTTTTTTAAAGAACCAAGTATTGTATTAAGATGAAACCAATTTAAATACAAATAGAGCCTCCGTTGGATAACTAAGTGGAAAGATAATTATAAAATGGATAATTTTTTTAATTAAAAATCATTAAAATTAATTTTCAAAATTAGGCTTCGAAAAAATTAAAGCATACTAATAAAACAACTAAAATTATCTTAATTCAAAGCCATGTTTGGACTCCATTTGTACTCCAGAAGGCTACATGGACCGAAACATGCCTGTATAGCGCATAGAGTTGTCCAAATACAACTAGGAAGCTATTTTTCTCCTATTTTCTCTCTACTTAACCTATAAATAGGCTTTGTATCAATTTAGGGTTAAGGCATTTGGTTTTTTCTTCATTGTTAGCTGTCCTAACACTCTTTTATACGCTCTTTTACATACATAATGAAAACTCTCATGTTCTGCCTCTGATTTTTAATTATTTTAGAGTTTTTCACGTAAATCCTTCTGTCTACTCTATTTATTTCTTTTATTGCTATTGTTTGTGTGTGCCTATTACTTCCTCTACGACTTTAACAAACTGGTATCACAACTAAATTTTTTTTTCTAGGAACCCTAAATCTTGGCGTTGTCTAATTTTGAACAATGGCTTCGGTGAAATATGATATTCCATTGCTGGATCGTAGCACAAGATTCTCGCTATGGCAGGTTAAGATGCGCGTTGTCCTTGTGCAGATGGAGTTAGATGATGCTATTTTGGGGGTTGATCATATGCCCGCGACATCCTTTATAAAAAGAATCGTAGAGATCGTAAAGTCTTAACTCAAATACACATGCATTTATCAAACAATATTTTGTAAGATGTATTAAAGGAAAAGGCCACGACTTCGTTGTGGGTGAAGTTAGAGTAGATATGCATGAAGAAATCTCTCCCTAGTAAGATGCATTTGAAGCAACATTTGTACTCTCATCATATGTTAGAAGGTACATCCCTTGAGGATCACTTAATTGTGTTTAAGGAAATTATCTCTGATTTGGAGAATATGGACCTAAAAGTTGTGGATGAGGATTTAGCTTTGATTTTGCTATATTTGTTACCTTCTTCTTATATAAACTTCATTGAGACTCTTTTGTATAGTCGTGAGAAATTCTTTCGAGAAGAGGTTTTTAAGGCATTATATACCTAGGAGCAGGTTAAATAGTTAGTTGTTAACCTTAAGACACATGAAAAGAGTCTTATTATTAAGGGATTGATGACTGAGAGAGGTACAGGGGATGAGAATAGAGGTAGGTCGAAGTCTAAAAGTAAGATCGTAAAGTGCTATTACTGCAAGAAGAAGGGTCATGTAAAGACTGAGTATTTTAAGTTGAAAAATAAGTCTCAGAGAGGTGATCATAAGGGTAAAAGGCTAGAAAATTTTAGTGAGGTCAGTGTTGTTGAAGATATAGAAGATTTAAATAATCATGGTGATCTTCTCATTATTGCTGATAGTAGGGTCAATTCAATATGTTATTGGCTTTTGGACATTGCATGCACATACCATATAACTCGTAATCTGGAATAGTTTATAACCTATGAACCGAGATATATAGGAACTGTTTTGATGAGGAATAATGCCCCATGTAAGATTGTTGGCATTAGTTTAGTTAGAATTAAAATGCATGATGGGATCATCAAGATGCTTGAGGTAGGGGTGTGCAAAAGTCGGTTTGGTTCAAAAATGTCTAAAACCGAATTGAACCGAACTTATATCGGTTTGGTGTAAAAAATTCTTAAAACCGAATTGAACTGAACCGAACTTTTTTGGTTCGGTTCGGTTATTTTTTCTTTTTTATTTTCTTCACTTTTTATTTTTTAAGTTATTTTATTTATGTAATTTTATAATATTCTAATAAGATTTATAAGATATATTAATGTTAATTTTTTATATTTATTTTATTTATTAATTTTTAAAAAAAATCAAATGAGCCGATTCTTTAAAATATATTTAAATACATTTTTTTTATAATTTTTTTGGGTAGTA